>JACGDI010001367.1:1125673-1144961 GCA_014898725.1 Jacaranda copaia
TGAAGTATGAAACGAATGATTATTTAAATTAATGTGAAATATTATTTTTTATTTGTTTATGGTTAACTAATTTTTAAACATTATTATTTTATAAAAAATATACTTCAAAATAAATAAGTTAATTTTTTTTTGAAATAATATTCTTTCTATATCAATGAAAGTTTTATTTTTCAATAATGTTAAAATATTATATATATTTATAAAATTAAATATAATTATTGCATCATACTGGTTTGACCAGTGGTTGAACTGGTTGAACCGGTTGAACCAGTAACCAGCAATGTTACTGGTTCAGGGTCCGATCCGATTTTGAAAACATTGGCTACTAGCAGTCAACTGGCAAGCTGCTGAGGCTTGCTGCCATGGCTTCTGGTGGGTGGGTGGGATAGGACCGTTGGATTATATATGTCTTATATATTATACATATATTTATTATATTATATATAATAATATATTACTTATTTCTTTTATTTTTTAAAAAAAATATTATATAATTTAATTTGAATCGTTGATTTCTTTAGAAAAAATCTAACGTTTGATAAGTAAAGGTATAATTATCTTTTCATACATAAAAATACATGTCAGATCGTGTTTACCTACGCGTGAATGATACTAAGCTACCGAAATGTGCTTATTGCATGAATTTAGAAAACATAAAGAAATTTTTTGTCAAATTTTATTTCACAAGAGATTATAATCTAATTTCAAATATCGTATAGGGCGATGTGAAATTTACCCTCAATTTCTATTCCCAAACCCAGCATCCATATCAAAAAATTGGTCAAATAATTTTCTTCAATTAATTTTTCCCATCTATTAGATAATATATACAGTTGTGTGTCCTTGGTCCCCACCCCTCATCCCATCTCCACACACATATTCGAACTCAGAGACAGCTTCTATGTTCTATTTACACAGTAGATAGTGCACATATATGATATATGTCAGATGCATGTAAAGAAAATGTCTGAAAATGAGAATTGAATGATTTATATATATATATAGATAGATAGATAGATAGATAGATAGATATAGGCGACGGGGTGATGGGGGTTGGTGTTGATATGTGCATTTAGTTCACACAGATCAAAGAAATTTTTTTGCAAAGATTGAAGTGGTGAACCCAAGCACTGTTAAAGTAGTTTGGTAACTTTGTTCTTTGAGGTGGGCTTCAATCAAATTCATTGAATTCAACTTATTCCTCTGCTCTCGCCTCTCTGTATATACTTTCCATTTTTTGCCTCTGCTCCTTCTCCTGCTTTCAACTGTCTGCAATGAATTCATTCCTCTGAAGGTCTCTTATTGTTCTACTCATTGCCTTCACTTATAGCCATTGTTTTTTATATTATTAATGATAAATACTTAATCTTTTTTTATTGTATATGGTTTTGGGTGTTAAATGAGTTGATAGGCTTATAATGGTGTGGCGGTTGCAGAGATCATTCAATACTTTTTGTTGGGGGAGTGAAGAAAGATGAATAGAAGAACCAGGAGCAGCTTGCAGTCTATGAAGGTTCCTATGAAACAAGAAAAAGTAATGGAATGCTATTAATTTGCCTTTTCTTTTTCAGTTTTGTTTGTTCCCCCTTCAAACCCCACCCCCCACCCAAATATCAGCAAAGTGATGGGTGTGTTATATTTTTAAGTGTATCTATTCTTGGATTTTCATCTGGAAAAATGGCTCCAAGTTGTATGGGCAGGCTACGGAAGTTGAAATTCTTCAAAAAATTTGATGAAGTAAGCATCTTTTGTCAGAATCCCAGATAGGATTTCTCTAAGTTGACATAAAAGTTGGAAAAATGGATATATTCTGGAATTGGTTGTTACTTTACTGCAATTTTTCCTGTGTTCATTTATCTTATTATAAATTATTTTTTTTGGGATCTTCTTGTTTGTTGCTTTGTGAGTTTCTGTAAAAATCTGTTTTGTGTGCTTATAAAGCTTCACTATAGCTTTTAATTGGCTCTTTATCCACATTGACTGTTTGAATTTTTCTTTTGCTCTTTTTCTTTTTAAAATGAGTGAACTTAAGTGCAAGTGAGCTTTATCTTCTTTTTTTCTTTCTTTGTTCTTCCATCATGTATAATTCCTTTCTTGTGGAAGCTGACTGTTGCATACCCTTTATGATTGCTTGAAGGAAAAAGGGGAAATGCAGTGTAGCAGGATAATAAATGCTGAGAAACCAAGGACAAGCCTTGGAGGCTCAATTAGAGAAAGAAAGATGGCATTGCAACAAGATGTGAGTTTGTATTCTGTTTCTGCTATTCTCTATATTTTTCCATTATTCATGTATGAACTTGTAGTTTATAAGTCTCATGGCGTAGGTTGATAAGCTAAAGAAGCAACTTAGGCATGAGGAAAACATTCATCGAGCATTGGAGCGGGCCTTCAACAGACCGCTGGGAGCTCTTCCTCGTCTCCCTCCATATCTCCCACCTGATGTTAGCCTTAAACTCCCTAATTCATTTGTTCTATTTTTCCAAGATGTTTAGATGAAGATAATTTATTGGTCTGTAGTTAGCAGCAATTGATAACTTGGTAGGACAAATAAAATATTAATATATTGCAACTTGAAGAACTGAGAGGAGATCAATTTAAATTATGAAATTTTTTTCTGTAAATGACAGGGAGCAGTCCACATTATTTTTACTTGATATTTTATTTGCATCCATCCATCATTGTTTCATTTAGTGTGAAGTTTATTTTTATTCTTGATTGATGTGTGTAGACACTTGAACTTCTGGCTGAAGTAGCTGTTTTGGAAGAAGAAGTTGTTCGGCTCGAAGAAAAAATTGTGCATTTCAGGCAAGGACTATATCAGGAAGCTATCTACATTTCGTCATCCAAGAAGAACATGGATAATTCGACTGATTTATGTGAACATGGTCAGATTAAAGATCTGAAACCAAAGCCATCCAAATTGTCACTTCAAACTGAGGCAAATTCTGCAACAATTAGCGGCAAGAATTTATCTTCTCTTTCTGGTAATGCAATTAATTAAGCTGCGTTAGCCTCATATCCAACGTTAGCTTTGAGAATTCCATATTTTCGTAATAAAATGTAACCAAAATATGATAAATCTTTTAACTTTAATGTAATTTAGATGAAAGGAGGGGAAAAGAGAACCAGTCAAGTACCAGTTCCTTGAAGAATAAGCTGCAATCTCCAAATTCGAAAGCACAAACAGTCAGAACTACAGTAAAAAGGCCTACCATTGAGTGCAGATCAGCCGATAGGCGTTTAGATCCTCAAAAATTGCGGGTGCTTTTTTCACTGTTTTTTTGTCACCATGTAGTGGACTACTGAATATATCAGATTAATTTGGGGTTTGTTTGGATTTTTCAGTTGGAAAGCCATGTAAGAATGGACCATGACAGTTCAGAAGAGAGGAACCCTGTCGGTCGAGAGGAATTATCTCAAGTGGATGACAGTCCAAACAAAATTTCTGAGAGCATTCTGAAATGCTTGATGAACATTTTCTTGAGAATGAGCTCCAAGAAGAGTAGGAGTACTGCAGAAACCTTGCCTTCACTGCCCATGTTGAATTCTTCAGAAACCATTGCGTATAAAGAGTTCAAGGATCCTTACAATATATGTTCAATGTTCGGGGAGAGAGATATTGGTCCATATCAGCATTTATATGCTGTTGAAGCTACGTCTATCAATCCAAACCAAACAACAATATCTGTATTCCTAGTTGAAAGATTAAAGTAATTTATTTAAGAGTCACTTAAATTTTTGTTCTATTGTTGAAATTCGTATAGTGCTGGTGCTTCTCACGCATGTAATCTGTCTTAAATTGTAGGCTTCTACTTGAGAAACTTGCATCAGTTGAGTTGAAGGACCTCATGCATCAAGAAAAGCTTGCTTTTTGGATAAATATCTACAATTCTTGCATGATGAATGTATGTGTCAGAACTATCCTCATTTTTACTAATCCTTCCTTTTTAAGTATGTGATGATGAATGTTTCCCAATTTTTTTCTCCATTCAAAATCTATGTAGGAAGCTGCTTAGTTATGCCTTTTATTTTGTCCATGTGAGAGTTGAGCAGCAAATAATGGATTGATTAGAATTCCATTTTCTTCAGGCATTCATCGAGTATGGCATTCCTGAGAGTCCTGAAATGGTTGTCACCCTGATGCAAAAGGTAATGTTTTTGGCCTTTCTTTATCCATTTAATGCTCTATATGTTACATTATCTGGCAGGGATGATCTTGTACGAAAAGATAAGTTATATTTGCATAAGATGAAAAATTTTCTTCATGTTATTAATACCAACTATATACAGTAACAAAAGGAAATTATTATGCTTAAACTGATGAAATTTAGCCCTATTGTTTCTCAGGCGACGGTGAATGTTGGTGGGCACATTCTAAATGCAATAACAATTGAACATTTCATATTGAGACTGCCTTACCACTCAAAATTTGTATGATAACTCAACTTGTAGATTAACTTTCATCGATATTCTGGTCAACTTCTGTCTCGAATTGTGGGTTGGATCCGGGTTTATTTGCCTACAACTAATCCTGATTCTTTGATCTCCTCAGACATTCTTGAAGGGTGCAAAGTACGATGAGATGACAGCACGTAGCATGTTTGGCTTGGAATTGTCTGAACCATTGGTAACATTTGCTCTTTCTTGTGGAAGCTGGTCTTCTCCTGCTGTAAGTTATTAGCATCAATTTAAATACATAATTAGACCATTGCCACATTTTTAAGTGACTTAAAACAGCTTATTGAAGTTATTATAATCAAACTTGGGTTATATTGACTTGCAAGAATTCACACTGATTTCTTCGCTTTTCACATTCAAAGGTGCGAGTATACACTGCGTCTCAAGTTGAAAACCAGCTGGAAGCTGCTAAAAGAGAGTATTTACAAGCAGCAATTGGCATTTCCATGACTAAAAAATTTATAGCGATACCAAAGTTACTGGATTGGTATCTTCTTGACTTTGCTAAGGACATAGAGTCATTACTGGATTGGATATGCCTCCAACTGCCATCTGAACTTGGAAAAGAAGCAATGAAATGCCTCGAGAGGAGGAAAGATGAGCCTCTCCTGCAGTGCTTTCGGATAATGCCATATGAATTCAACTTCAGATACCTTCTGCACACGAGTAAGGTTAGCTCTAGATACAGTTTCCTCTAAATTTTTAGCATTTTTGGAAGTAAACTTTCCGGTATACAGATATAGATATAGTGAAAAATGTACAATCTTTTCTTCTTGTAAGTAAATTTTCGCTCTTGCCTAAAATGTGTCCCCGACGGTTCATTGATGTAAAGATTCATTCATTTCATTCAACTGGAGGAGTGTGCACGCGCGCGCACACACACACATATATATGTGTAAGATGAACTTTATTTTCTTACCTCATTAAATAAGAAAAAAACCTTCATATGCCTTCTGTAGGATATTATGCAACAAAATATTTGTTTGGCTTAACTAATATTATGCATATAATTCTAGGGTAGTAACCATAAGTTTTACATGAATGTAACGGGGAGAAGCAGGTGCCCAAACATAATAATCTCTCTTAACAGTGGAAATGGATAAGTGGTTTGGTGAATTTTAGAATCTCACTTTTTCATGCAAGTAGCAAATCTTGGAAGAAGAATCTCAGATTTTGTTGATGTAGAAAACCATATATGTTTGATGTAAATCACCTTAAAGAATGAAAAGGGGATAAAGATTTCAAGTATCTTTCCACGATGAAAAGTAGAGGTCAATATATTTCCAGACAAATCAGTTACTAATAGATTTGCAGAAACATTTTCCATCTAGAGGTTGAAGGAAATAATCTCCTAAATATATTTCCAAACAAATCAGTTACATTAATTACAGTTGAACTTGTTGGAATACAAAGGAAGGTTTCTTATTTTTTATTTTTTGTCTAAATATTGGACCGCTGATGTTTTATCCGAGGTAAGTTGCTTTTTGGAGGGTAAAGTACGATAAAAGTTGTAAATTGTGTTTAGGAATGTTATGTCTATCATTGGCCTCTATTGTAGAATTAGTTGGGGACACATGAGCCCTTTGCTTTCCCTATGGCGGACGTCAGTGATTTGAGTCCATTTATCTCCAACTTATGAATTTAGCCGATACAAAATTGATATAATAGCAAATAATTTTTTTGATTTGACAGTTCAATCTATAATTTATCATACATGCATGTTGATAGTAAGAATAATAAGAAAGAAATTTTAAATTTCTTTCCGAACACCTATAATTATTTTATCCTCTTTTAGTACGTACTTGACTGCACACACACACACACACACACTGAACAGCATGAGTTACACACACCACAGAGATATGTTGCTCTTTATATAATGTACAGTTCGTTTCTGAAAAGATAGCCAACCACATCTACAAAAGAGGGATCCATCATCCAGCAGATCTATCATTAAAGCAATTTGGGTGTGAACAGAGACAGGCCATTACCATCGCTGGCATATCATTGAATTTCTCGTAAATCTGTGTCCCCAAGGTACAAACAACGATCTGGATGGAATTGTCTTAATAAAAGCATAGAAGAAGAATCAAAAGACAAGAACAGAAGCAATAATTGTGGCAGTAATTTGAATGAACCCTCTTGTTTTTGGCAATTCTTTGGCTGTTCTATTTGTAAATTATTTCGTATCATCAAGTAATGCCAGGATCTGCAATGAAAATGCGAGAAAAGACAATACGCCCCAAGATAGGGTTGCATAACAAGTTAGCATGTACCATAAAAATGAGTTAATTAATAATTGAAAAATTATTAATTAACTTGAACTACAAAAATTTCATGAAGATTAGAGGATACTCGGTATGTAAGTCAAACATTTAACCACATGTGCTCTTAGTTTTTCCAACGTGAACTGGAAATTATAAAAATTGGTAATAGAAATTTGTTTTCATTACTCATCTTATTTTACTTTCTAAAATGGATAGCTTAAAAAACAGAGATGAAGGTGTTGACATCAAAATTTTATTGGAATAAATTACCATATAATAGCTTAATTAAATTCGCTATTGAATTGGGTCCCAAATTAAAGTTCATAATAAATTTGGGCTTTATGAAATGGGCTAATCCAAAATGAATTGTAAGATTTCTATTTATTTTGGATTAGCTAATTGGGCCAAAATAAATTTTAATATGGCCCATTAGTTAATTAAATCCTTCTTAAGTGGTCTTTAGGCCCAAGGAAAAACTCAAGCTTCAAGTCGTTAAACCCTAATTTGTATCTATAAAAAGGGGATGCTGGGAGGCATAGCAGACATCAAGAAATTCAAGCATCAAGTTTTCAAGTTCGAGCTCTTGCCATGAAGAAGTGTTGCAACCACAAGGGTTCTACATCTTCTTCAAAAGTAACCAAATTCTGAAGACCTTGATATCAAAATAAATAATTGATTTTAAGTAAGTTAGTCATTTCATCTGCAAATCTAGGAGGAAATTGCGCATTTGATTCAAGAACAAGCATCAAGCCCTTGAATCAAATTCAAAAGAGAAGAATAAGAGGAATTAGTCTTCAATTACGGAGATATTTTTAGATATTGTAACCGCTTTTCAGTTAAATTAAATATTGAATTTGTTCATATTTTTCTTGTCTTGTCATTCTTTTTGTGGACTCCAAATTTGTGTGAACAAATTTTTGGTATGCCTAGTGGGACAATCTTTACCTCTCATCTCGTTCTCTTACATCAAAGTTCCAGTTTTTATTTCCAAACTCTCCATGGCACCCAAGAAGAACAAAGTCACCATTATGAATCAAACGGATGTTATGGATATTATCACCATGACCGGTCAATCCTCTACTGGGGGCAAGATTGTTGATACTATTCCATCAGATGGCTTGAACTCAGCAAGTCCTATGGAGATTAAGTCTAAATTATCTCTTTTTGCTGCGCTACCTACGATGGTTACTGAAACAACTACAGTCGACAAACAACTTGCTTAGATGGCTCAAGCCATAGCTGATCTTTAGAGGATTGTGGAGGACAAAGACCTCCAAATCGCCCAATTGATGAACAAGCTGGAGCATTCAAATGTCGAAGAGTCTAGTAAGAATCGTTCATTGTCCTCAAATCATGTTGAAAATGAGAAGCAAATGAATGAGGCATTACCAAAGCAAGATTTAGTGCAGAAATCTAATCACTCCATGACATCCGTTGCTACGCTGTCCGTGCAACAACTACAATAGATGATAACTAACACCATTAGAGCATAGTATGGTGGACCTTCGCAAAACTTGCTCATGTACTCAAAACTATATACTAAGTGGATCAATGCACTAAGGATGCCGATAGGTTACTAGCCACTAAAGCTCTAACAATTTGATGGAAAAGGTAATCCAAAGCAACATATTGCCCACTTTGTGGGAACGTGCAATAATGCAGGAATTGAAGGAGAGCTCCTTGTAAAGCAGTTCGTGAGATCACTTAAGAGAAATGCATTTGATTGGTACGTTGATCTAGAGCCTGAATCTATTGACAATTGGGCAAAAATGAAAAGAGAATTTTTGAACTGCTTCTACAGCACCCATCATACTATGAGCATGATTAAGCTTACTAATGTAAAGCAATGGAAGGACGAGCTAGTCGTTGACTACATCAACCATTGGCGTGCACTAAGTTTGAATTAAAAGGATAGATTATCAAAAGTTTCAGCAATAGAGATATGTATCCAGGGGATGCATTGGGGGCTTCTTTATATCCTCCAAGGAATCAAGCCACGAAGCTTTGAGGAATTAGTAACTTGTGCTCATGACATGGGGTTGAGCATTGCAAATTATAAACCTGCTTTTCTAGAGGATGATTAAAAGAAGGACAAAAAGGACTTAAAAAGGAATAAGAAGTCCACCAAAAATATTATAAAGGAGTCCATGATAGTTAAAGTAGCTCTTATCAAGATTTTCGTAAGCAGTAACGAAGGAGAAAAGCTTAATCAACTTGTGCCAACTAAAAGGAGCGATCTATGTTGAAAGCATTACAAGAAAAGGAGTACCCATTCCCTGACTTAGATGTCCCATAGATCTTTGGCGAGTTATTGGCAAGAAGGATTATCAAGTTGCCCGAGCCAAAATGCCCTAATGAATTTAGGAAGGTGAATGATTTGAAATACTGTAAGTATCATTGAGTTGTTAGCCATCCTATAGAAAAATATTTTGTGGTTAAAAAAAAAATTATGATGCTGGCCAAAGATGGAAAAATCATCTTTGATACTAAGAATTCCGTAGATGCAAATGTTGCTAGCAACACAACTGCTACAAATGCTACTTGCAACAAGAAGAATGTTCTTCCCCCCCTCATGGGGCCATCGAGGATACTTTAATTTGGAAGTATGGATCAAGTCATGTTTGAAGCTTTGTCTGTTGATAAAAAGGAAAAGTCGGACATAAGTTCTATTTCTAAAATTGAAGATGATGGCAAATGGATTCTTGTGACATGCCAATGGAGGCAAAGATAACATATCCATCAACTCTATCCATTATTCTTGAAGAGACAACAACTCGCCAAGTGCACTAAACCAAAGTTAGCGAGAGATATGAAATCTTCTCATGTTAAGTTGAGAACATTGAGAAGCAATCATTGGGATCCTGTTACTCTAGAAGACTTTTTTCTTATGAGATATTTTGAGCAGAAGGTCAAAATGGCATTTACTACATCTGGAGAAATAGAGAGCCAAAATTTTGCTTCTTGTTGTGTGGTTATTGCCTTTATAGATGAAGATTTGTTGTTGGGATTAAAGCCCCATAATAGGCCACTCTTTGTTTATGGATTTATGTAAGATTTAAAAATGAACCGTATGCTTATTAATAGGGGATCAACGGTTAACATCATGCTAAAATTCACTACGAAAAAATGGGAGATCACAGTTGAGGACTTGTCTCGCAGTCGCTTGACCATTTAAGGTTTCAACCAGGGAGACTAGCGAGCTATTGGAATGATTCGCCTAGATCTTACTGTTGAAGAATTAAAAGTAGATACTTTATTTCACATCATTGATGCAGGGACTTCTTACAACTTATTGCTGGGAAGATCATAGCTTCATGAAAATAGAGTGGTTTCATCTACCTTTCGCCAATGCTTTAAATATTCAAAGAATGGTGAAATAATGAAGGTCAATGTGGATATGAAACCATTCACTGAGGCAGAATCATACTTTGCGAATGCCAAACTATATCTAGACCCAAGCTTAGTGTAGGAAACACTACTGCTAAAAGATCTAGGCAATCATCCTACTGAGGAAAAGCATGTTGAATTCATAACTCCAAAGTCTGATGATCAAAAGTCTAAGAGTTTGAATGCTGCTGAAACTTTGGCCAGTAAAGTCATTGAATTCAGAGGGACACCCAATTTTCCAATATTTTGGTACACCCTTCGATCGCAATGAAAGGAAGGACAAGAGCAATTTGAAACATACATTCCATCACTGTACAATAAAAGAGAATAAATCAAAGAGATAGAATTTGATGACTACAAAGTTATGAGGAGGGAATTGATCATGCCTATCATCAATCTGAACTCAAAGGCCTCAACTAGATTTTCTTCTAACGAGACACAACGTTAAAAGTTTCACAAGATGTTTGATCCAAAAGCCTAAAATCTCTTGGCTAAGTCTAGATATGACTTTTCCAATCCATTTAAGTTAAGGGAGTTGAAGTCAGAGTTGACTGGAGAAAAGATCCACGACCTCAGCGACGCACAACAAAATTACGAAGCCAAGGGTTTTATGTTGATCAACCAAGGATCGGCTTGGGAAATGCACCAAATGAGCCAGTCAGAATACGTGTGATGAAAAAAGATGAATGTGTTAGTGTCCAACATATTGTAGCTGACAAAGGTAGAAATGATGGAAGTTAAAAGTCAAGTAATCGTCACATCTCTGTGTTCAATCGACTGAGCACTCATGCCAACTGTCCTTCTTTCTTTAATAGACTTGGTTAGAATCCATCAATTTGTAAAAAACCTATGATAAGTCATCCACAAGTTTCGATCTTCAACTAACTTGGAAGTAATATTTTAGAATAATCAAGGAAAAGAACTAACTGTGATGAGGCTGACATGATTGAGTTCAGAGCTAAAGGTTAGACTATTTGTTTATCTTAATTGAGTGAAGCTAAATCCTCAATCCTAATCATCAATATGGATGGACCAGTAAAGGTAATGCAATGTACCATGAGCATTCATCTGACGAAGATGGTGGACATGAGGATAAAATAGAGGTCACTATAAGCTCTAACTACACAAGTGTTGTAAAAGAGCCAAGCCCTCAGTACCTTGGATAGTTCGACAGATTGATTATGGGTGACTTTGTGCAAGATACAAATTAACATGGGTGGAGAGTGATATTTGTCCCCACCACAAAAGCTAATGGAGTTATACAATGGAGGGTCACATTTCAAAGTGTAGAGGTTGTAGACACTATACAGTAGAAGACAGTAAGCCGCACTCATGTCATTTTGTTGTGATTGATGAAGATTCTGACTCAGACGCCTCTGAAGATGATATTTAGAAGCCCCTCCACAACATAAATATAGTGGACAAGTAATCATGGATGAGCTTAAAGAATCAATTATTAGCACAACAGAGAAGCCACGCCCTATATTCGTAAGTTCTCTCTTAAGTAATGAAGAGAAAGAGCAGTACTTAAGAACTTTGAGTAAGTATAGAGAAGTATTCACTTGGATATATAAAGAGATGCTGGTATTAGAGCCTAAAGTTGTAATTCATCATCTTGGCATAAGGTATGGGGTGCGCTCAGTGAAGCAGTAGCAGCGAATTCTCCGCCTAGAGCTTGTCCCTCGAATTGAAGTTGAAGTAAACAAGCTCATTAATGCTGGGTTTATTAGAGAAGTTGAGTATCCGACATGGATATCTAGCATTGTGCCTGTCAAGAAGAAAAATGGCTAAATACGCATTTATGTTGACTTTAGAGACTTAAATAAAGTGTGCCTAAAAGATAATTTTTGTTGCTTATCATCGAGCTCATGGTCGATGCAACTACTAGTTATGAGGCCTTATCCTTCATGGATGGATCCTCAGGATACAACCAAATTAGAATGTCACCGCAAGATGAGGAATGTACGACTTTTCATATGCCAAGGGGGATCTACTATTATTAAGTGATGCCTTTTGGGTTGAAGAATGCAGGTGCTACTTGCCAGCGTGCTATGGCAAATATCTTTGATGACATGCTACGCAAAAGAGTTGAATGCTATTTCGATGATCTGGTTGTTAAAAGTAAGAAAAGAAGCAATCACTTGACAGATCCTTAAGTGCTATTTGATTGATTGTGACAATATAACTTGAAGATAAATCCCCTCAAATGTGCATTTGGCATTATATCAAGCAGGTTTCTTAGCTTTATAGTCTGTCATAGAGGTATTAATGTTGATCCCGCAAAGATAGATGCCATTCAGAAGATGCCTACATCGAGGAACTTAAAGAAAATGTAAAGCTTGCAAGGTAGTCTTGTATTCATAAAGAGATTCATATCAAACCTCACTGGAAGCTGCCAACCATTCAATCATCTTATAAAGAAAGATGCCCCTTTTAGATGGGATAAAGGCTGTTGGAATGCTTTTAAAAGTATAAAAAAGCACCTCTTAAATCCACCAGTGTTGGGAGCTCAAGTACTTGGGTGGCCATTTGTATCATATATTATAGCATAAGACAAGTTGATTGGCGCTCTTATGGCTTAAGAAAATGAAGAGGGTAAAGAAAAGGTGCTTTATTCCCTGACTAGAAATGAATTGAAATATTTCCCTATTGAAAAAATTTGCTTAGCATTATTCTATGCCATGAAGAAATTGAAGCACTATTTTAAGGCATACTCTATATGACTCATCTCTCGTGCTGATCTAGTTAAGTTTGTTATGTTAAAACCTGTGCTCTCTGAGAGATTGGCGAAGTAGTTTGTCATATTCAATCAATACAAGATCACTTATGTGCCATAAACAGCAGTCAAAGGGTAAGCTTTGGCAAATTTCCTAGTTGATCATCCTATCTCTGCAGAATAGGAGTTATCTGATGACCTCCCAAATGAAGATGTTCTTTATGTTGAAGTTCTCCCGACATAGACGATGTTTTTTGACAGAGCAACTAGATTTGATGGATTGGGGTCAGGGATTGTCTTCATGTCACTAGAAAAGCAAATGTTGACATATTCTATAGTATTGGGCAAGTTGTGTTCTAACAACGTTGTTGAGTACCAAGCTCAGATCATTAGACTTCAGATGTCCTTAGAAATGGAGATTATGGAAATCGAGATCTATGGTGACTTAAAGTTAATCATCAATTAGCTCTTGAAAAAATATGAGGTTAGGAAAGAAGATCTTGTGCCTTTCTTTCAGCAGGCCTGAAATATATTGAAGAAATTTGAGAGTGCCAGTTTAAACTACATGTTGAGAAAGAAGAATAGGATGGTTGATGCATTGGCTAACTTGGCAACTACTTTTGCTCTATTTGAGGGAGAAATAACAAATGTCCCTATATGCAATTAGTGGATCATACTGCCTTATGTTGAACCCAATTATGAAGATTCAAATGTTGTATTAGTATTAATTAGTGACGATCGAGATTATAGGGGTCTATTGATTGATTATTTAAAGATACTTTGTATAGTCGATCTTTCGAAGGAAATTATCAACGTTACTTAAGTGGAAAAGAAGCAATGTAAGCCTTGATAGAAGCGTATTCTAGGGTATGTAGCACTCACCAGTCCGGTCCTAAGCTCAATTTTTGGATTAGAAAGATGGGATGCTATTAGCCAACAATGGTTAAAGATTGTTTGGAATATGTGATGAGGTGTGAAGTTTGCCAACTACATGCAAATTTCATACATCAGCCTCCAGAGCCCCTATATCCTACTATTGCTTCGTGGCCATTTGACGCTTGGGTTTCGATGTTGTGGGGCCTATTACTCCAAAGTCATTCATTGGTAATGCATATATATTGGCAGCTACTGATTACTTCTCCAAATGGGCAGAAGCAATTCTTCTTAAAGAGGTAAAGAAAGAGATAGTAGTTGAGTTCATCCGTACGGACTTTGTTTTTTGGTATGGTGTGCCTCGCTAGATTACCACTGACAATGGCAAGTCATTCTATATAAGTTGATGAATAAGTTGTGTGCACAATTTAGTTTCAAGCAACATAACTCCACGATGTACAATGCAGCGGTAAATGGTTTGGCTGAAGTTTTCAATAAGACCCTATGAAACCTCTTAAAAAAGGTGGTGTCAAAGTCAAAAAGGGATTGGCACGTGAAATTTGGAGAAACATTATGGGCATGTAGAATGACACATCGAACTGCTACTCAAGACACTCCATATTCTTTGGTGTATAGAGTTGAAGCTGTCCTTCCCCTTAAAAGTTAGATACCTTCACTTCATATTGTAATTCAATAAGAACTCACCATCGAGGATAATGCTCATCTCAGACTTGAGGAATTGGAAGCATTGGATGAGAAAGGGCTTAAAGCGCAACAACAACTTGAGTGTTACCAGGCTTGCATGATGAGAGCATTCAACAAAAAAGTCCGCCCTTGATCATTTCAAGTTGGGGACCTAGTCTTGGGAGTGAGAAGGCCGATTACCATCACCCAACGTATGGGAAATAAGTTTATATCAAAGTAGGACGGCCTTTATGTGGTGAAAGAAGCTTACACAAATGGTGTATATAAGTTGGTGGATAAAGATAGACTGAACATTAGCCCTATAAATGGCAAATTTTTGAAATTATCCATGAAGAAGTATGCTCTTTACTGCACGAGCCTAAACTACATGTTGCTCTTTGACGCATGAGCCTAAATTGCATATTGCTCTTTGATGCACGCGCCTAAACTGCATGTTGCTCCTGACCCGTATGAGTATAAATTGTGTATGGTACCTACCAATGGTAGTGTATGTGGATAAACTGCTAACCTACTCTATTGAAAGTATTTCGTGTGGCTAAAATGTAGAAATACTTCACCTCATCTAGGGTGGCTAAGCTTTGGATACTCTTGGCCCGTATGAGTATAAACTATGTATAGCCTCTCCCTCAAAATAAAAATTCTTTGAACTACGTGATGACTTGATCCCCTTGATGGGGGTACATAGGCAACTTGGAATTTATTTTCTAAGTTCAGCTTCATCTTTAAACAAGTTTGATTTGTCTAAAAGATAGCCAATTTGTTTGTAAGTTTGAGCCAGTCCATAATTATTCAATCATTGAAAGCATGTGGTTGATCTTGGCTTAGTTGGTGTTGATGAGAAAATTGTAGAAAATAGAGTATAAAAAAAAGAGAGAATAAGTGAAGTAAAAGATTGATGAAACGAAAAGAACTTTTATTGCATATGAATATTCTTTTACATCAATTGACAAAAAGAATGATAGGAAGCTAAATGCTCAAGCAAACAAATCAAAGGTGGTTAAATCATAGCGGGATTCTTCAATTAATGCCTCTATTCTCTTCAAAGCTTCAACTTCTTTGTCAGTCAAAAATGAAGTGCTCTCAAGCTTCGAAACTTCTTCTCTCTTGGTTGCTACTTCTTTTTGAATAGTGGAGAGGCTTTCTTCTACCGTATAGAGTGATAAGCTTGTAAACTCTTCCTTGTTGTTCAATTCATCAAGTCGAGTCTTCAATTCTTCTTTCTACTTGTTGATTTGAAGCAGTTATGCTTTTAGAGTGTTTACCTCCTCAACTCGATCAGTCTCTATTACCTCAACCTTAGAAAGATCTTGTTGTGCAAGAAGAAGTGCTTTCTCATGAGCTTTTTATGTTTCTCTCCAAATGGAGTCCGACTTGACTTTATTGTAGTTGGAATCGCCCTCAAAGAAAGATTTTAGATTACTCTCCAAAGATGATGTATTGCTCATATATGTCCCCATTTCTACAATCAGATCATCAATTGCTAGCTTCACCTCTGAAAGTTGCTCAAATGAATTCTTTATAATCATTTGGAGTATTTGTTCCCAATAAAATTTGATCAGTATCTACTCAACTTCAGTTTTTATAACTCAACGACAAAATTCAAAAATCTTAGCATGTGGAAACTGCTAGGATGAAGCCTTAAATATCTTCTTGGGTTTCTTAGGCGCATTTTCTTCAACATGAAACTTTTCTACAATAGAAATAGGTAATATTATTTAGATACTTATGGAAGGTTTCAATTTTACAAAAAGAGATAATTGATGTATTGTTACTATAGGCATGGGAAGTAACGCCTCCTTTGCACAAGCCAAAAGGTTTGATTTCATTTATTGAGCTTATGCCACCCTTAAAAGCAATAGGAATTTCTTTTTTAAGGTCTGCAAGCTGAAAGGAAAATAAAGAAAACATAAGATGGGTGAAGGAGAATAGTAATGTAACTGAATAAAATCATGATAATGATAATAAGTGTGTGTACATATTCTACTAATTCCTTTAAAGGCAATGAAGAACTTGGAGCATTTGCAAAAAATGTTGATTTCACACTAATCTTGTCTAAGTCAAGAACCTTCGATCTCTTTTTACACTAGTATTGGTTGATGGATTCATCGTTAGAGAGCGACAAAGTAGAAATCACTTCATTTCCTTCAGTTGGACAAACTATAGGGACAAACTTGGGAGTTGAGTCCACATGAAGAGTCCGCCGTTTCTTAGAAGGCATTTCTATTAATTCTATGCCAACAACTAAATATCGATGAGATGGAGCAACTTTGACATCCTTGGAACCTTGCCTTAAAGCCCTTTGAGATCCTTTAGGATTCATGTTTGTGGGTTGATTGAGTTTGAGAATGATTTTTGTGTTTTTCCTGAATAAGCCTTCCAATGTTCAACCCACCAATCAGCATATTCCTTTGTAACCAAAGGTGATAAAGAGGTACTACTTGGTACAATTAGCTTGGAAGATGTGCCCAATAAAGTACAAGATTGTCAAAGTCGAACAAGTTCAACCTACTTATATTAAAGAATTTTTCTCTTTAGGTGGTCAAGAATGTCTTGATAGAAGCCATGTTGTCAACTGAACTGATGAGGATTATAAGCTTCAACAATGCATATTGCCCCACTCTAAAATGTCAAGTAACTAAACCACAGAGCCTAAAAAGATCTTTCTAAGTATTTAATATGCCCGCGTCATCTATTACTGAGGTTTGCCCTTGTGTGCGCAAGTTTTGAAGCTTTGAGGGATTAATGTTGTGAAATAATTCGCGTGTCTCAGCAAGTTCAAAGCGTTTAGCCATATTCTCTCATGTATATTTCACCATTTGAGCTCTAGTTGATTCAAGTTTGGATGGAAAATGTGTTTGAAGATAGCGCCCAATTCAGTTATACACATAATGAATAGAAAAGATAGCAGTAGACTCACTCAAACTCTTTGAAGCAGATATCTTTCTCAAACCATGATAAATGTTTGCCAATATAGGAACTGCTAGAGAAAAACAATTGCCATGAACCATTTTACTTGAAACTTTGAAAATAGAAGCACGTACCTTATCAACTTTGCGATATGGTAAAGCATAGCTGCATAACCAACATGAAAGGAAAACAGCCAAATAAGTTTTATCCCTGATATCCTTTTCAATCTTGAGCATTAAAAAGGGCTCATCGTACTCCTTAGTTCATGATAAAATAGATATGTTGATGTCCCCACAAGAATTGCGAGATAGCTTTAGCTTGACAAGTCTTTTTTGGATGACCTTGATGGCAGTTGTGCATATCTAATCGAGCTTCTAAACCAAAACCCAATTTAGTCAGAATCCTTTGAAAGCACGTGGTATGTTATGAATAGATATTTTTAGCTTCGTAGCAAAGATGGTTGGTAGGTAGTGGCATCAAGAAGCTCCTTGGTAGATGGAACAACTTTATCATAGAAATCTCCATGCATCGGCAATTTGCAAAGTCCATGAAGATCCCATAAAGAGATCGACAACTCTCTAATAGCAGTATGCAGTGTGTTTGTAGAAGGGCACCACAGCTCGAGAAATGCTTGGAGGATATTCTTGTTGCACATGTATGTGAAAAGAGAGGCATGAACAGCTGCATAGATTTTGGATCGATGAAGGGTGTCTACATAATAGCCCAGCATGTCCTTTGTTGACTCCCAACAGCTAGTGTGAAAGGACACCTCGCCAAACTTGGATGCTAAAATTCTCCACGAGCCTTTTCTAATGCTGAGATGGTGGTTCGAAAGCAAGAGTTCTGCATGCATGGCTTCAATGTCATAAAGTGATGATTTCAACAACAAGACCTTGGAACAAGTGAAAGCACCGAAATGCTGATCAATCGTCTCCTTGGTTATCTCTTTGGACCATTCAACAACATGCATGGAGTGATTTGATCGAGCCTTGGAAGATTGAGCATCCATGACTGCTTCATGCACATACAAGGTAGTACTTTTGGCTTTGGAGAAATCTTTGTCACCACGAATCACAATGCATGGAGTTGGTTCATTACAGTCCTTGATATCTATCTTCATGGCTCTGTTGAAATTTTGAACAAAAAAAAAAAAAATAAATTAAGTTATTTGATGGAGAAGTAACATGAAGAAGAGAAGAAAACAACACGATATTTTGTTCCAAAGAAAAGGGAATTACATTAATATTCTACCTTTCACTAGTAGATAGTTGTGATAAAGGAGTAAGACCACCAATTATAAATGGAATGTGAAGCCTGCAGAAAATTAACAAAAAGAATCAGTGATGCAGTAGAGTTGTCTGTTCTTAGACAAACTTACGAACAACTGCTGTGCGGATTTGTGCAAGAAGAGTGCATTGAACTGTGGCAAGTAATGCTCACCCAATCTAAACAAAATTGACTTGACAAAGACTAGATAATCAAGCTTGAGGATGCTTCGCTACATTGTTTTGTTCTTAATTGTGAAGAATAAGCACCGGCGAGAAATCTCTTATAGACACTCGATGATGGTGGAAAATGGAATTTTTCCATAATTGCTTGATAAAAGGGTAACATCTTCAAAGGAGAATTTCCAAGTTTTTTAGACCACCTGGAAGGAAAGAGTTGGCTGTCAGTTGCCAAAATTTGCTAAATGCATCTCATTATTCCTTGTCAATTTTCACAAAAGAAAATTAGATCTTTATCTTGTGTTGCTAGATCATATAGACTAAAGGGTGGACCATGTTTTAGTTAAAAAATAATAGCAATAGTATATTTATTTAAAAAAAGAAGGAAAGGAAAGGAAGCCATCTGAGTTAAAAAAGGGAAGCCAAAAGTGTTGCAGCAGCGAAGACTAGTCTACTCAGTGGCGGATTTACACCTTAGCATGTGGGGTCAGTTGACCCCACTTGCTATTTTATATATATATATATATATA
>JACGDI010001370.1:18961-52897 GCA_014898725.1 Jacaranda copaia
AAATTTTAGCATCCACTGCAATCCTCTTGTCGATGATCTCCTGTATGAACGGTGACCCTATGTCCCGACAAGATCTCTGGTGAGTATCTGCATTCTTTGCTTTATCAGTGTTTCTCCTCGAGATCTCATCGAGTCATCGGTTCAGTTGTTGTACCTGATGGAAAACTTCTTCTTACTCATCCCGATCTGCTTGGGAGGTAAACCTAGAGTGCTCGGCCCTGTCGCGCAGTAGGGCTCAACTAGGCCGATGCGCCAAATCTGGAGATTCACCTCTGGCTTCGCAGTTGTCGCGGTTTGGGCGTTCGACCCTATCTCGCTGTGGGGCTCGATTAGGTCGAACGCGATCCTCTGAGTCCGCCACCTTCTAACGAAGTTCTAGATGCCTTCTCTTCGCTGGCTAACACCTGGGACTGGGCTCGCACCAGGCAAGCGTCTGCCTGGCCTCTAGATGGGAGGGGCTATTCTCCAGGAATCTATTTTTCAGTACTGGCGGTGGGGCTGCGCTAGCGGTAGGAGCTGGCACTGAAGTGTGCCTGTTCAGAACAGCGGATAACTAAGCGGATATCTGGGCAGAAACCTGCACACTAATCATTTGCATTAGCTGTGACTTGGGAAGCGTCACCAACTACTCCTGGGGGGCTCTGGCGATCGAAGTAGTTGTATATTGATGGGGGTTAGGGAGTAGTGGGGAAGTAGATCTCCGGTTCTCCTCCTTCCCAGAAGTTACTCTGCGTGTGTTTACCATTTTTACGCTGCAATCTCAACTTTTCCACAGACAGCGCCAAATGATGCTGCTATGAGCTTGAAGGTCCAGTACTCCGATGGAATTGAGTGTTATTGGGCTTGAGATCTGTAACTAAGAACACACGTGAACTAACCGAGATGCCCCCGGCTAAGGCACTCTGACGCTCAAGTTAGTTTAGGTGGAGCAGAATATATGGAGAGTATGCAATGAATAGTATAAATGGCATTACCTTGAGCGGGGTTGGGCCTGCTGTATTTATAGTTTTATGTGGGCATAACTTTACCCAAATACCCTTATCAGGTGTGATTGTTCTTTCCCACTGCCAAGGGATTGAAAGTCATTTCATGTTCAGAATCTAGTACAGTGCCAGATGGCTAAATCTTTAATTTTTCCAGATAATCTTGCCAAAAGGGGCACGTGTCTGTCAAAATTGTTGGCAAGGCTGTCAAAGTTGTTGGCAGTAGTTACACCAGCTGCCACGTCTCATCGACGTAGAGATATTCAACATGCCAGATAAGCGAATAGAGGATGATTCGGGGGTCGATTCGTGTCAACCAAAGACAATAGCTCGCAGGCGTGGCTTGATCCTGAAGTCAATGCGGGTCGACTGCGGATCCTGAAGTCGATACAAGTCGACCATGAGTGCTGTCACAAAAGATCGATTTAAGTCGACCAGGCACTTATTATTTGGGCCTCGTGGGCTTTATTATTTAGAATTGGGCCTGTTGGGCCTATTGAGGTATCCCATATCAACTATAATAAATTATTTAGTAGCATGTGATTATTAAATGACATATAAAATAGAGGCAGTTGATAAAAATACCAACAAAAATATAATTTGAAGGCATTCAACTAGTACCACTAATTTTTCTTAAATACATGTCACCCATATTTATTTATGGTGGTACCTAAAAAAAATGCCACAAAATATTTGGTGGCACTAACTTAGTGACATTCAATAGTATAATGACATATGAGAATATTATAGTAATAATTATTGAAAAATATCACCGTAATACAATATTTAGAGGCATTTGACTAATAAGTAACAAAAAATAGTAACATTTAATTGAATATGCCAACATAACTATATTTGCAAAGCATTTAAATAGTGCCACTAATTTTTTAAAAAAAAATGCAATTCATTTTTATTTTGCCATTTATAAAAAGTACTGTAAATTATTTAGTAGTACTAATATAACAGCTTTTTATAATAAAATGTTACTTAATATTAATTGATTAATAAATATTATAAAAACATAATTTTATTGAAATTACTGACATAACTATATGTTAAAAGCATTTAACTAGCAATACTATTATTTTTTTCTAAAAAAAAGGAGAAAAACATAACTTATAATTTAGTTATGGTGTTACATGAAATAAATATCACATAAAAATAGATAAAGTACGTATAGTTATTAATAATATTATTAATTGTAAAATATACAATTTTATATCTTATAATATTGCATTGATTAAATTAACTATTTAAATATAATTTTAATGTATCAACTAAATTAATCATATTTTTCAATTTGCCTATTTTTCTCCTCACCTATAAATTATATTTTTGAATATTTTTTATCTCTAAATTTAATGTCTCAAACTTTTTAAATGTATTATTTAATATAATAATTATCAGCATATATTTAAATAATTGAGAAACTATTCTTTTAAAGTATAATAATATAATAATATTTTTAAATATTTATAATGAACATTTGGTAGGTAACTTGACGATAAACTCATATCTTTTTAAGTAAAATATTGCAAGTTCAAGTCTTATACAGAACTATTGGAGCATGTTGGAGTCTCATAATATGGCTAATAGTGGTAGATTAAGATATCATTCAAAAAAAAAAAAATTATTTGCCATTTAATTTAGCATGTTATTTAATGAATTTTTATGGCATGCTATTATGTCATCTAACGGAATTTTCCGTGGCATTTTAACGTCATTATCTGCATTTTTATTGCATGTTAGCATGTCATTTAAGATTATTTTTTTGATATTTTAATATGTCATTTATTGTATTTTTTGTGACATATTATATTGTCATTTAAAGAAATTTTGATGGCATTTTAATATGTTACTACATATTTTTTTAGTGGCATATTGGCATGCCATTTAAATTTTCTTTAATGGTACTTTGCCATGTAATGCATTTTCTGTGATATTTTAATATGCCATCTACCACATTTTTTCTTGCATTTTATTAATGTCACAATAAAAATAAATTAATGACATTTATACCTTTAGCTACACCGTTATAAGGGACACTTTTAAAAAATATCATTAAATATAAAATTGCTACTATAATACTATTTAAACTGCATTTTTTAATGCCACTAAATGCAATTTTTCTTGTGGTGTGCATATAAAGTGCACAAAGGAATTCATTCATGTCCGAACTCCAAATCTATTACATAATATGGGAGACTAATAGTACTGAACTAAAAGTATCGCTTAAAAAATTGGACCAAATTGGCCTATCGGATTGGTGAACCGGTAAACCGCTTCGGTTCAATTGAACTGGAGCGGTTTTGTTCATTTAATTTTTAATAAAATTATTATTATTTTTAAAAAAAAATTTCATCTAAGTACAAAGTTTGAAGGGTAAAGTGCATCTCATAAACTATCTAAAAGTAAAAAAAAAAAAAAAAGCCTTGGTTTAAACTTTAGAGTTTAGAATTTACTTACACACTCTCACTTTTAAACTTTTGACTTGAGATATTTAAATTATTATGGTCATTTTAATATAAATTATGAAATTTGGGTTGTGATATTAGACAAATTATTTAAATCCTTCATGTTTTATATTTTAGTATTTTATTAATTTTTAAATAATATTATATATATTTTATAATTATAACATCATAATTTAATTGCAATTCAATTTCGATCGAATTAATAATTAAATCAGTAAATCATAAATTAATAAAAAAATTTATTCAATAAACGATTCGATTTTTCGAACATTAATTAAAGTTACCATTGACTTTTCTAAACCACACGCGTTAGATTAATTAATAGTTGATAAAAATTTCAGGAGCGTGCACACACGTTGAAATCAAGGAGCGTGGGATAGGTATGTCTGATCCCATAAATCTTTGCTTGTTGCGTTGGCAGCTTACTTACACAAGTCACTCCCCAATGCGACGCGGGAATTAAGAAATCTGTGCAAACGTTTGACCGACACGCCCCCTCCCCCACGCCGACCCATCCTCTCTCTCAGACGACATAGCACTTTGGATTAGAGCCCATTAGTACCCCTACTTAATCCTTAATTTACATACTTAATGATAGTAATTAATTTAATTATTATGTGTTTTTTTCTATCAGGCTCAAATCCCAATTGATTTCACTCCAAGTCTTGCGCCGTCAGAGTGGGTTTTTATGGTTGGGAGTTGAATTCTTGCTTGTTACTTGGGATTTGAGTTTTAAAAGTCCAACTCGGGGAACTTTGGAAATTTTAATAAGTGGATTTTCTTTTTCTTTTACATATTTTTGTACAATGTTAAAGATTGCAATAGTTGTATGTATATGTCAATATGTGAGATAAAGGGCACTACAAATCTTTATTTAAAAAATATTTTTCATAATTTATATGATTAATCTCCAAAAAAGAAAAAAAAAAGTTGAAAATATGTCCTGCCAATCATTATTATTTCTAGTGGCCATTTTAGAAAAATGTGAGTTTTGAAAATATTGCATATAGTTTGATTTCAAGGAAGCAAGTTAACATTACATGTAGTTGCGTTTTGGGTATTTTTTGAAAAATATTTTGGAAAAATATGTTCACCAAGTTAAATTTGGGTAATGTGCCAAATATTTGATTTTATTTTAAAAAAATATGAAAAATGAAATTCTATATTTGAAATTATTTTGTATAAGACAAAAGTAACTGTATATGTCAAATCAATTATTTTTTTGTTGAGTTTGCAAGTAAAATTATGTTTTTTAGGTTAAATATTTTATGTACATCTATATGGATGATTGATGAGTCATCTTACCCTTTTTTTTTTAATTTTTTGGGAATATTTTAGGTAGGAAAAATTTGTTTTGGGAGTATAACTCAAGGAATGAAGTTGAATATTTGGTATTATTTTAGAAGTTGGAAATATCAAGTGACCTGTGATCCAGTGTCATCAGTCTCCTTAATAACATGGGAGATCAAGAGTTCGAATCTTACTGAACTCCTTATATACATGTGTGTAAAAGACAAAAAAGATGGAAAATGTTTGAAGAAACACAAACAAACATAGCTTAACTCAATCCGATACGTGTGGATTGATAAAGTATAAAATCATAGCTGAATTGTTTCTTTAGATTGATAATTTTTAATTTTAATTACAAAATCAATATTAGTAATAAAAAATTCAAAATTTTCAACTTTCAAGCGGATCAACTCAATTTGAGTGATTATGTCAAACTAAGCGGATTTATGATTTTATGTGCATCCAAAAAATTAATATCACTAGCGAAAATTTGATGATAATGATTATTCTTATTATTTTTGGGTGGGGCGGGGTGGGGGGACATATCTTTCGTTCTTATTTTATGTCCTAATTAAAATAATTATCCGGTAGTGTGGGTCGACCTCCAGACAGGAATTATGTAAAGTTGTCCTAAACACATGTTAAAGAACATTATAATTATCATTAATTTGATGTGCTTGATTTGGCATTCATAATCACATGTACCAAAGAGTTGAACTTGTTTAATTATATGCTTTCATTAATTAGCTTCAATTAATTGTGTGTTCACCATATCACATGTGCCATTTGCTTGGCCCTCCTCTCTTCTTTAATGGCGACAGATTTTACACAGTTGGCACTGTGACTTTAAACTTGTAATCTCGGATTTCTGAGTTTGCAGTTTTATTTCCTGCTTCATTATTAACTGTCGGAAACAAGTACGATTGAAAATATGAAGGGCACTTGCCTATAGTGGTTGTCGTAAATTAAGTAGTAAGAATTATATCATATATATGTTTGAATTGAAATTCTGTCTAATTGAAAATACTTACTCCCGTATCAGTTATTGTAAGTTAAACACCCGAAGAATAATATCATGTCATATATAGCTTGGAATTAAAGCTCCATCACGTTATTATAAAGTGAACTTCATTCATATCATGTTATTACAACATGGATTCCATTACTAATGTGACATAATCCTCATTATTTAGTGCAAAAATACTCATATTATATAAGTGATAATGTCTAAATCCATAGTCAGACACGAAACATCCAATTTCACGAAGTATTTTCGTATTGGGACTCATATTAGAAGGTTTTTCAATACGAAAAGATGCTTGTGCGATAAGAAAAACAACTTATAAATCATTTCAAAACTTACAAACTGTTTCGAAACTCTCAACTCATTCAATATGGATAAACCAATACAACTTATAAATCGTTTCAACACCCTCATATGGATGGACTACTACGATCAAACTTGGCTATAGCTAATATACTCATATTTCTCATTTATAGGAAGGATTGACGAAAGAATAACAATTTCTCATTGCCAAAAGTTCCAGGAAACACTGTGGGAAATAAGATCCTATGTATTAAAGGCAGAATGACAATATGTAGCAAAATGTTAATTTTACAACAGCAATTTATTTCATTTTTCTTGAATACGAAGGAGTTCATAAGAAACTCTGCAGCAAGTTTAAGCAAACACCTAAAAACTGGCTAAAAGGGACTTCTCCCACAAATACCAAATGCAAAACCTACAGTTGTAGTTAATCAACTGTACAATTGAACTGGATTGAAATTCTCCTCTAGTTCCCAAGATTTACACTCCCTGAATCCGCAAGAATTGTTATCCTTCTAGCTTTCTTGATAAAATCACTGCAAAAACATAAAGCCATGGGAGCATGATCAGCATGTTAACCTTTAACTAGTACTTTTACATTATGCATAGCGAGGAGGAACAGTGAGTTATGAAGGGCTGCTACCTGAAGGGCTCGTCCCCGGTGTGTTTAGTGGTCCCTTCTGCATCAGTATACAGCACATTGCTCAACATCTCTGATCTTTCCATGGCAAACATGGCTGCCAACTTCTGGTACACTTCTTCGTAAGATCCTAGGACCGATAGGTCAAAGGTTCGACCAACATCCTCGGATTCCATGAACACCTTACAGTGTCCTGTCTCCCAGCCAAGATCAAGTTTCTGCTCCTTGGATCCAGGAAACTCTCCATCCGAAGTGGCTTCTGGTGGAAAATTCTGAATAACGGCTGATCCTGAGCCATTGGACATGTTTCCCATATTCTCTTGATTTCCATCTGACAAACTGTTCCCCTCTGTATCTGTAGAGTAGCTTCGAGAGATCTGTTCTGCTGTGAGAATTGGCCGTCCAAACAAAATAAACATTGGCTTCTTGGCATTGTCGTTTTTCTCTAACCCCTGGTTAGAACTTCCCATTTTCAACGAGCAAGATAAGTTGGGATTTTCCAAAGGGTGACCAGTTAGGAATTTGGGAAGCGGACTAGAATAATCGAGCAACTTGAAATCAAATGGCTGCAGTCCCGCCTGCAGTTTCTTGAACTGGAGATCTGATGGAGATAATTCAAATTGTGCATGCCTGGCTCCCTGTACGCCCGCAGAGATGTTGTCGGGTAAACAACACAAGGGGCTGCTGGGACTGATGGGGTTGCTAAGAAGTTTAAGTTGCTCAAGGGGAAATTCCGAAGGTTGAGGCAGCCGTGGCCTCTTTCTTGGCGGAGAAAAGCGCGAGAGATGGACGGCCGGTATATTTGACACCAATTCCACCAACCACGGGCTCACTCGCTTCACGTTTTGTAGTAAATCAGGTTCATCCCATGCCACCTGCAATTGAGTTTTGCCAAAATATGAATATCAGTCGAAAGACTGGGAGAAAGATCATAAAGATCTCTTCTTTTGATAGATTTAAGCTAAACAATCTTAGCAATTCTACACAAGTACAGTTTATTACATAGATATATGAATGAATAATATGAAATGTGAGTGTATAATACCTGAAGAAGTCTCCAAGGAGAATTAGGCCAATGAATGGGGTCATCCACCTGAACAGATGATATGGTTCCCATAAACCAACTAATCCGAGACGAATCTTCTGTCTCAAAAGCCATCTTAAACCTCATCCCTGGACACCACTGGACTCTCATTGCAGCCCCAACAGCAGACTCCCTCACCACAAACTCCGGTGTGCTAGCACGTGGATAATAAACGACCTCAAACGGCCGGCGACTTGCAGCAAGACTTGCTGCTTCAAGAACAGATTCAATCCTCACATTGCCTCTTTCCCTAAAACCCAGCTCACTTTTCTTACCATTTCCAATGAACAAATTCCCATTTTCACCAAGACAACTAGAAAATCCCTTGTACAAAGATGAGGCACAATTAGCAGATCCTGTGTTCCACCCACATGAAACCTCAGGACCACCACCAATCCCCCTCTTCGCCCTCCTTATGCCGACACACAGATCACTGTTTTCTGCCCTCAAGAACACAATTGAATCCCCTGCCACAAGCTTCTTCTGGTTCACAAAATTACTCCACCCCGTCGTCAAAAGATGCCGTCGAGGTGTCCCTCTATAAATATGTCTAAATTTCCAAACTTCCCCATGGACATCCTTAGCCAAGATTGTCTGAACTGGGGGCTCTGCTGAGTAATCCAACCTAGGAAATATGGTCTCAGCACAGTATCTTGGAACAGAGAAACCACCACCATTGTTTGCATCGGACTGTGTTAAAGTCTTTGCAAATGAATTGGTTTTCTGATCTTTTTCCTCATTCTTATCAAATCCCACAAATCCACTCTCATCATCATTAACATCACATTCATTTCCTCCCAGTGGGACTAATCTAATCTTGGCATATACTTCATCACTCTCGGAATCAGCCAAATACTTTATGGAGCATACTCTACAGAGTATAAGAGGTGGAATTCTTGGAAATCCACCAAAATCCACAGGTCTATTGGCATGCTCAGCATGGCCCTGAGGAAAATAATAGACCTTGGAATTTGCTGGTGGGACTTGGGCCATCCCTCCAGCACAGGCATGCCATAGTTGGGGATCCAAGCATTTTTCCACTTGATTCATGGTGCTCACAGAATGCATAACATTGATCATTGTTGAAAATAAATCTTCAACCACAAAAAGGGCTTATAAATCGACAAATTCTTGCTGGGTCCTCTGCAAATTTCTGTAGAGAAACAAAAAAACACACACAATGAATCTCAATAAAGATTTAAGCCTAAAAAACATACAAAAAAAAAAAGCCCTTTTGGCTCCCAAGTGACTGCAGTAAAAATCAAGTCAAGAACTGAAAATTGCAGAGGAGATTTCTTTTAATCATTTCAAGAAAACCCCAGATCAAGATAAAACCAATATAATCAGGGAATGAACTTACGCAGAAAAATCTTGGTTTTTTTTTTTTTTATTCTTTTTTGCCTGGTAATCTCAAAGTTATAAAGTTGCGTCTGCTCTTATCTCTTCCTCGACAAAGCCTGAGAGGCCTTTAATTTGTCAAATCAACAGAACAAAAACAATGCAACTAGAAAAAAGAAAATAAAAATGTGGCCTTTTACTTGAAGATATAGCAAAATGTACAGGAAGAGTGATGGTTGGTTGTGTAGGCCTTTTAGACAACATATAACTGTTCAACTGACCTGTTGGTGAGAAAGCAAAGAGAAGTTGAGTGGGAATTTATGCAGAGTGCGGGAAGAAAGAGAAAGATAAAGGGAGAGAGAGTTACGAGTTCCTCATGAAAATGGGGACAGACAGAGACAAGAGACAAAAACACGCACACAACACACACTGAGGTAGAGAGAGAGAGAGAGAGAGAGAGGGATGAGATGAGGTGAAGAGACACCTGAAGTAGCTTTTCGTTTGCCGACCTGAAGGTGGCAGAGGGAATTGACAATGACAAATGATACAGAGAAATAGAGTCCCAGTACTTGTAATGGGGATTTTATTAGCTACAGTTGGTTTTGATTTAGGGACTATTTGGTTTTCTGTCCATTTCTAATTTTTATTTTCATTATTTTTAAAATAGTGAGAATTAATTATGTGATGTAATTAAAAATAAAAATATATTTGGATGAAATATTTGAAAATATAATAATTATATTGATTTTAATAAGTTATAAGTAGAGAGAAATAGAAATAATAGAATAAAAAGAGAAAATATATATTATTAAAGAATATATTTTAAAAATAAAAATTATGTTCAGTGAAAATTTTTAAAAAGTAATAATTTCTTATTTTTAAAATAGTAAAAAATAAAAAAATAGGGTTTAAAAATAAAACGAAACAGCCCTTAGTATTTACTACTTTTTCGCCCTACTATTATTATGTCTTGGGATTGTTCATAGGCTGTTTGATTTTATTTTTTAGGGGCTATTTTTATTTTCTCCTAAAAGTTAAAAACAAAAATTATCAAATTTTTTTATAGATATTTTTATTTTCAATACATTTTTTCATGCACATTTTTTTATTTTTACTCTATTTTTATATTTTATTTTTACCTATTCTCATTTGCACAATTTTTAATATAAAAATACAATAATATTCAAATACAACTCATTTTCAATCTTATATAATCAATTTATTTTAATCAAAACATTTAAACAACATTTCATTTTCAAACTTATTCTTATAAATACTTTTTACTATTCTTTTTCACCAAAAAATAAAATCAAATGGAATTCAAGGTTTTTAGAAAGAAAAAGTGTTTGATCAAATGTTAATAGGATGTTTGGTTTCATTTCCAATTCATCTTTTCACATTTTCTATTATTCCAAAAATAAAAACCATCACTTTTTATATATTTTCATCCAATATTATTTTTTTTTATTTTCAAAACAAATTCTCCAATAACCTATATATCTTCTCCAAATAACGAGGGGTGTTCACAGGTCAGGTTGAATCAAGTTTAGGGGAAAAAATGAATTCGAATTAATCATTTTTAATTGATTCAATTTGATTCAAGTTTTATGATTTTTAATGCCTATTCCCGAACCAAACCAACTCGATCTAAATCATGTTGATTTGGTTCGAGTAATCGAGTTCTCAAAGGAGAGAGAGGGGGGAGGGGGAGGGGGAGGAAGAGAAAACACATTGTAATTTTTTTAATTCTTTAATTAGAAAATCAAGACAATCAAATTATTTACAAAGTATTCCTCAAAATTCAAAAACACACAGTATTGCACAAAAGTACCACAAGTCATAATTGTTATAAATTATCTTCTTCTTTACCATAAGTTATGATTGATAAAATAAAATCTCATATCCAAATCTACGTTGAACTTTAAATATAAGTATAAATAACAAAAGTCATAATTTAAAAAAAATATTTATTTTAATTAAATGGTCTGGTCGGATTGAGTCGGGTTAATAAATTTGAAATCCAATAACCGAATCAAATATAATCAGGTTTGATCGAATTTGACCCAATCAAATCCGATGACCTGAACCAAACCGAATCAATTAGATTTGTTCAGTTTGGTTCGTCGGCATTAGATTGGGTTGATCCAATGAACACCTCTACTAATAACTTATATATTTTCTTTTTCTATTCCATTATTTTTTTCTTTTCCACCTACAACCCATTAAAATCAACACAATTATTATATTTTCAATATAATCATTATATTTCTAAACATTTCATGCAAACACCTTTTCATTTTCACATCATATTACATAACTAATATTTATCAAAATGGAAGTGTTGGAAACTAAAAATGTGTGTGAATATGAAACCAAACAGCCCCTAAAGCCTGATTGGTTGTGTTTTCATAGTTATTTTTTGTTTTCTGTCAAATTCAAAAAGTGAAAAGTTGGTTACAAGTTTAGATTTGAAAATAAAATATTGTTTGGATATTTTGTGTAAAATAAAATAATTGTACAAGATTGAAAATGAGATGCATTTGGATATTACTATATTTTTATATTAAAAATTGTGCAAATTAGAGTAGAGAAAAATATAGTACAAATATATATATATATATATATATAGAGAGAGAGAGAGAGTGTGTGTAGAGTGTGTTTGGAAAAATATGTTGAAAATAAAATTGTATGTGAAAAAAAATGAAAAGTTGATAGCTTTCTTTTTTTATTTTCTGGAGAAAATGATAAGGGTATGTGAAAACAAAACCAAATGTGCACTAGTGCCTCTTTGGATATGTTTTCGAGGCCTATTTTCATTGTCATGTGAATACAAAAGTTGAGAAAGTGGTTATGGTTTGAAAATAAAAAATAAAATTGTATTTAGATTTTTTATTAAAAAGTAATGAGTATAGTATCTATAAGGCTAAAAAGTTAGTTGATTTATATATATTTTATATTTAAAAATATTTATTTTTTAAAAATATATTATTAATTTTAAAATAATTGTGGGTAATATATGTTAAATAAAATTTGAATTTGAATGATATAGTAGTAAGATGATAAGGTACGTTTAGAAAAGAGTTGAAAGTGAAATAAGGAATATTTTAAGTGTAAATAAATAGGAAATTGATAGTTTTTTATTTTTATTTTGTATTGAAAATGAAAAAGGGTATTGAAAACCCAAACAAATAGGCCCTAAGGTCTGGTTTGGCTTTATTTTTATTCTTATTTTTTTATTTTTATCAATTTTAAAATTTGAAAAAATAGTTAGTGAAAATGACTTTGTATTTCGATAGATTGTTGAAAAAATAATAATCATATAAGGTTTAGTAAGTTGTAGATGGAAAATGATACTAATAATGACAATAAAGAAAGAAAATATGTAGGTTATTAGGAGAAAATAATATATATGTTATTAAAGAATGTGCTCTGAAAATAAAAATAAAGATATATTGAGTAAGAATATGTATAAAATAATATATTTTAATTTTTAAATAATAAAAAATATGAAAATGATTTTTGAGAATGAAACCAAATGGAGCCAACTTTAATAGTTTTATATTTCAAGTTTTATGAAAAATGAAAGTGGAGATCCCATCCACCACAATTTTCTATAAAAACTAAAATCTTCACATAAATAAGAAAATATATAATTCAAATAAATTATTGCAAATTATCCTTAAACTATTGGAAACTATCTACAATTTGTAAAGAAGTAAAAGTTTATACAAATTAATAACCTTAAATTAGTCAATTTAATTAAGTATAATTTAGAAGAATAACAGTAGTTCTGTGGGACTAAAATACCAAATATTTAGCTCGATTTACTCACTTTACTTGCACGTTTGATATTTTCTGTACATGTCTTTTTACTCTTTTTACTTTTATATTAATTTATTATTTAAGTTTATTGTTAATGCATTCCAGCATATTTTTGCTTGATTAATCTCCTATTTAAAAATTTATTGTTATTTGTTATTATATTTGTTCCATAAATTTCTATTCAGTTTTTTGTTTGTTTAATATTTGTTTATTTAAAATGCCTATTTGTCTTAATGCATATATTAATGTTTTTCATATATATTTTTGCTAATTTTGGTAAAAGAATTTGTTGCAATGAATTCATACGAACGAATTCCATTTAATTAATGCTAATTTTAATACCAATGGAAATAAAATAACAAAATTAAGGAGTGATTAATGATATACATTTCATATATTGAAAAACAATCAATTTGTGAATGAACTAAAGCACTTATGGAACACTAATTATTCATAAGATGGATTTTTATTTTTTGAACTAAAAAAATGCCTAATTTTTAGGGGAAAATTAAAATTTATAATACTTTGTGGACCTTCCAAATGGAGGGGCAAATAAAAAAGAATATGGTTTCTTCCCTTGTTGGCAATTCTAAATCTAACCCGAAACCCTATTGGCTACATTCTAAAGTCTACACAATCTATGTTTTGTCTCATGCCCAAATTTAAAATTGGACCTAACCGATTAAATATTCCAAAAAAATAAAATAAAAAAATTAATGCTATCTTTAACAATTCCCTTTCTTTTGGATACAATGAGATTCTTATTAGAACATTAATAGTATTTTTGAACTTAATATTCTTTTGGTTGAATTTGTGATTGATAATATTTTTGAAAAGAGTAAAATGTTAGTAAAAATAAATAGAAAAATTAATCGTGTTATTTATTAGCGAAATGCCATTAATTATTTATCAATAAAATACTATTAATGATATTTAGGACCTTATAAATCTTTAAAATGCAAAATTTCTATGCCACTCCATTGCGTGTTATCTGTTAGTGTCCCATATCGAACAAATAGATAAGTTGTGGTCTCTATATATGATCTTGGGCAATCCTCACTTCTTGAACTAGTTTTGGGTTGAATTAGGCCCAAAGTCTATTATTTTAACATGGTACAAAGCCACTATTTCTTATGTTGGGTAACTCAATGTTGTTGGGCCACCTATTTCATGTTATTCTACGTTCCAAATGTTCATTCATGGGAGTGCGCGTGGTATGTTAGTATCCCACATGGGTGAAGTAAATAAGTTGTAATCTCTATACATGATTTTGGACAATCCTTATCTCTTGAGCTAACTTTTGGGGTTGAGTTAGACTTAAAGTTCACTCTTTAACACTATCATAGTGAGTTATAAGCCCATATTATGCATACTAATATTGTGAAGTAAAATAATTATATATCAATAATTTGAATTCCAATTATATACCACTTAAATAGGTGACCTTTTACGAAACGAACAAATAACAGAAGTGTTTTCTATACTTAAAAAATGTTGAAAAGAATAAATCAACTTAATTATTTATTTACCAAAAAAAGAAAACTCCCTGGCGTATATTCTTGAAGGAATTGAAACAATACAAGCATCCGAAATTGTTGATCCCTTTTTTTTTTTTTTTTTTCTTTTTCAGTTAATGTCCAAATTCAGGAAATCAATAGGGAGTACTAAATTGAGCAGACGGAAACCAAAACAACACATAAAAAACAAAACAATTCTGACAATAATATGTGGTAGAACGATAAGCCAAAATTAATCGGCAGTGGATTTACGTCTTTTTTCGTTTTTCTTTTTACGCGACAAATAATTTTAATTTATCATCCTAATAATTCTTACAAATCTAAAAATGCCAAATACAATATATAAGTTGTTGCATATATATATATATATATATATATTATAGTATTACTTAGAGGGTGTTTTGATGAACTTATAAGCTTTTTTTTGGAAAAGAACATATTTTATCCAAACACTTTAAAACAAATTTTTTAAAAAAAGACTTAATATTTTACAAACTCCAAAAACATCTTATAATATGTACAAACTTATAAGTTCTTATATTTTATAAAATATTTTTAAAATTTGTAGGATACGGAACCCTGTATAAAAATGCGCTCTTAAACTACTTATATAAAATAAGATTTCAAAACTTATAATTGAAAGTAATGTGGTTAAAATTAAAGGAGTTTGTTCAAATTTAAGAAATAAATCCAAAATTTTTTTTTATTTTTTTTAAAAAAATTATAATTTAAATTATAATGTCTTATTCAAAAAACTTACAAACTCTTTTTTAAAAAAAATTATTAAACATTTTATGAGACCCGTTCTGAGGGGATATCCTCTTAGCCTAACATAATTCAATCTATTAAACCACATTTGTAGATTAAAAACTAATTAATGAACCATTAGAATAGGGTAGAAGATAAGCCAAAAAGCGACCGGCGCGTAATTATCTTAAGAGAGGGAAAGAAAAGTTATAATTAGTGCTAACCTTTGAGGTAGCAACAACTAAATTAGCATCATGATTCCCCTAATTACTATTACTACAATAATTAAGTTAGCCGGTCGGAGGTTGCCGTTTTATAAACGATCCTCTGATTGAGTTTAAGGTCGCTATTAACTTTGTTGGTGTGGTAATTAATTTTGTTTTGTTTTACATAAACTTAGCATAACGGACAAGATTTTTAGTACTCTTATACTCTTTTGTGAGCAAAAACCAATGTTGTATGTCAATATGTTGCTAAAGTAGTAGAATGATTCTGTAATAGTTTTTTTTAGTGTGAGAATGGATTGGACACAACAAAATTAAATGATAAACCTTTTCGAGTAAATATTTCGAGGCGCAAAACAAGAGAATTGGCGTTTAAGGGCCAAAAATATCAAATATTACTCGAAATATTGGCACATAGGCATCAGTTTTTTTCGCAAAATATTAGTGCCTTCACGCAATATTCTGATACTTGGATATTAATTCAATGGATATCAAGTACAATTGTAGACTAATAAATTTGGGTATGGAGTACAATTACAGATCATATTGCTATTTGGGTTTGGTGCTTTTAATGAATCTACTTCAATTCCAAAAAAAATCTTGTACAATGAGGCTATTAATATAAGCACCCAACTAACAAGAGCCAGGGTTTTAATTTTGCACGTCATTCTCACCAACTTAAAAAAAAAAAAGATAAATCGTCAGATATATTATCCATCAATACATATTTATAGTGGTAGGCCCGCTTTAATATACTGAATTACTTTTATCTTTTTTAAGTAAACAATAAATACCATTAGTTGATCGGCCTCATACTAACTCATTATCGAGAGCATGAATAGTTAATTTTACTATTTGAAAAAGACGTATTAATATATAATAAATTTCGTACCTATCGCATCTTATTCAATCTAAACCCAATTGGCCCAAACTTTGAAAGCAAGCTTTTATTTACTTGTTTTATTTGCACAATATTTGATCAATTCCATTATGTTGTTAAGTTGTTTATTTAAAGTGCATATGAAGATGTTGGCCTGTTTTTTAGAAACATATGCTGTGGATCCATCGTGAATTACATGTGGAAAGCTGTCTTTGTAACACCAACCGAGTTCATGTAGAATGAAAGGAAAATATGCAATTTATAGGTTAGGCACTTGTGTTAGCGTAGTGTCAAGAGATTTAATTAAATTGGTCGTTTTATAATCTTGTAAAATACTTCCTTTCAATCAATATTAATGAATTAGGTACTTCTTTATTATCTTTATATGCCTATAATTAAAATTTAAATGAGTCCTAAGTCCTAACAAAGCGAATTGAGAATCTGGCAATGACCTTCTTTAGAGAATTTAGATGAAAGTTGAAATTCTTAAATCATATAAAATTACGAAGTGTGGTCACATATGATAATGATGATGAAGTTGAGTGGTTAATTGATTGAGCGGTTTTGCTCTAATATCTATATACGTGAAGTTTAGGGTTTGAATCTTAATAAATCTTTAGTTCATATAGTGTATATAGATATAAACATATATATATATATATTATAATAATTATAAAATATGCATTTATAACTTTGATTTTAAATTGTTTCAGGTCAAGATATATTAAAATGAAACATTGGAAAAATGACTTCACAAATATCTCTTTTTGAGGTCAATATGTTAATGATTATGTTGGTGTAAAAAAAAGGTGAGCATATTCATTTTTCCAATCAAGTAAGAAGATTTGCTAACACAATATGATTTGATTTTTCTCCTAATGGTGTTCAAAGATAAATTATTGCATGTAAAATCACATCAAATTAATTAGTGATTTTTTAATACATGCGTACAAATTGGTACTATTATAATTGAACCTTAAACCTCACATATTTAAATGTTAAGGCAATGTTAATCGAGAAAATGATCAGTAACATCAATTAATTGATAATTAAAACTACCATTATCATATCATATAATTTCAAAATTAAAAAATATATATAAAGTAATTTCATAATTTAACTAAGGTAACAAATGATATTTCTATATCAAATTACTTGGAAAACATTACACCGAAAGAAAAATTATTCCATAAACATCTCTAGAGAGTGACAAAGCAACAAGACATATTGGCAACGAAATTCCTAATATGGACACAAATAAAAACATTGAAAATGACATATAAGTAAAGCCCATCTAATTGAAGGCCCACCCAGCAACCTAACCCAACACTTTAGATTTTAATGGGCCCTCCCCTTATTTTTGGTGGATTGTTCATTGTCCAAACATAAACAATGGCTTTGTCTGAATCTAATAATAACAAAGCTTCCCATCTTATCCAACTCATGTAACAGCTTACCTTGTGCTGGTCATGTCGTGAATCATGCTACAAAAAACATTAAAACAATAGAAAATGGTTGGTTTCATAGTATCAAACCTTTGCATATGCAAGTTTAATGTAAAATATCATATTAGTATAGTACACTCTTTTTATCTTAAGCGCACGAAGGAGGGAAAAATCTTAATGGGTTTAACTTCATCATAACAAAATATTACAAATATTAAGTCCCAGAAAAATTGGGACACAAGAAATTTATTCGCAAAAGAACCACAAATCTTCAAGAGTATTTGAGACATAAAAATCATTTTGTGCACATTTCAGAGGAAAAAAAATTAACATTCTATTGTTTATAGTATCACTCTATTTCCATGCAGCATCATTTAATTATTATAAGATTTATTCAGGTTCGATTGAGCTTTCTCTAGTCTAGAGAGTTCTCATAGATAGAGGAATTAAAAAAAAATTAAATATTTAAGAGGCTCATTAAATTCTTTATCAAATTAGTTGCTACTTTATACGTGTTTCATTTTGTTGGGACTTAATTTGACTATTACCTAACTAATCATATTACCGGACTAATTGCATTTAATTAATTTGTAATTAGTCCACGTGAATAGCAAATGGTCGCTCTTCTAGCGAAACACGTAGAAGGAATTTGTGTCACTTCACGCAAATTTTGTTTGCCATTAAGTTAAAATATTTCATTCCTTCCCATTATTAAAAACAAAATAAAAAATAATTATGATCAGTCCACAAGTAATATAAAAATTTTGCAGTCTTAGTTATGAAATTCATTATATCTAAATTGGCAACACATACTCTCATAATTTTCACCACGATCAATTCATAATTGATAATTTTTCTTCTTCTTTTTTTTATATATTAACTTTTTTAAAGATAATAGAAAATGTAATTTATTGTACTTGTAATGTACATTATTGTGAATTGATAGCTAATAATTTTTATTACTTGTCATTTTTGAAAAATACAATTGCTACATAAGATTTGTGGCTATTATTTGTAACCATAGCAGCAAAATTAATTTCATAATCAATTTTTTGTAACAAATGTTTAATTTTTTAATAGCATTTTTAATAGAAAATAATCCAATAATCCTAAATCAATTTTATCTAAAATTACAAATTTTAAATTTATTTAAAAAGAACATATCAAATTGTGTATTAGTATCTATAAATATTATTCAACATGGTTTTATTTGTAAAAATTCAGCACCAATGCTTTGGAAGGCCCAATGAACAACTTTAGTGGCCCTACTTTGCTGGCCCAAACATGAAATATAAAGGAAAATTGTGGCAAAATTGATGACGAAGTAAATTGTATCGTAAGGGTCAGATTAGGGATGCAATCAAATCGAATTGAATCGAGTTTGGTGAAAATTTTCAAACTCAAAATATATATATTAAGCTCAAACTCAATAAGTCTAAAATTTTAAATTCGGGCTCAACTCGATAAAAACTCAAGCTTGGATTGACTCAACTCGATAATGCTCGAGTTGTCAAATGAGTTATAAATAATTACTAACTCGAGTTCGAAATAAAAATAATATTATAATATATATTTATTATTAAAATAAATAATAATATTTAGTTATATACTAATTTGCAAGCTTTGCGTCTAAATACAGATGACTCATGCTCAGTTTGAAATAGAACTTGAACTCGACTTGACTTGAGCTCAAAACAACTTGAGCTCTGCTTGTGAAGCTCACGAATCAGCTTGACTCGTTTACATCCTTAGACAAGTCCATCCCAATAAAATTGGTGGCCTAAAGCGAAATATAAGATTGAAACCTTTAATATATAATAAAAAATTAATATTCTAATATATATATCTTTTAGTATCATTTCGTATTTTATAGAAAAAAACTCTCATATGAAACATTACTATCTAAATTTTATTCTCTGACTTTTTTGAAATGTAAAATTATTAATTATATTTTTATAATTAATTTTATTTAACTTTCTTATTCAATTGATCACATAGTTAGCCCATTTTATCTTTCGTGAGACGTTAATAGATTTTATTAGTTTCAATTTAGAAAAATTTATTTTAAAAAATTAAATTTAATAACAAAACCTTGAATTATAGTAAAAGAGAATTAATATTAATATTATTTAGTAATTAGCATTGAAAAGAACGATTGAGATAGGGTTTTCATAAGTTAAAGAATAAGAATTAAAATAATAGTGGAGATTTTCAGGAAAATTAAAAGTAATAAAATTTAACTTTATATTTTTAATTAATTATTTATTGCAAGTTTAACTAATAGGGTCTCCAAATTAAATGCCTTATTCTTTTTTCTAGACCTAAATTGTTTGAAAAAAGAAAACATACATATGGTGCTTCTAAACTAAAAATCTATTTTTTAGGCCTATAATGTTAAAAAAAAAAAGTATATACCTGATATTTTTATTTTTAAAGCCTAAAATATAGAAGATAATACATATAGGAGGCCTAAAAAATTTAGAGGCCTTAAACAATCACGTTTCTTAACTACAGGTAAAGCCACCTCTGTCCTTAAACTAGAATTATGCCTTAGATATTATGGGACAGCGAAAAAGAAAAATATACCCCCAAATCGCACAAGTTCTTCCAGCAAATTTCCGCTCAGCAAGAAGATGATCTGATTCTCAATCTCTATTGCAGGAGCTAAACAAATATAACCTAATATATTAAAAGTTAATACGTGCAAAATAATATATTAGTTAATGATTTTAATTTTTTTATTTATACTTAAAATTTATTAAATTTTATTTAGAAGGTAATAGTTGATTTTAATTCATATCCTAGTGCAACAAATTGTTGTATGAATCAAATGTAGCCAAATTTCAGCATGAAGTAATGCAGTCAATCAAATTAAATTTTGTAGCCCCAAAATTTTGGACTAATTAAGAAAATATTTGACTAAATTTATTTAAAAGATCTTATAATTTCCTACATTTTATAAGATATTTTTAAAATTTTTAAGATGTTAGAACTTATTTTCAAAAATAAAATATTAAAGTGTTTAGATAAAATAAAATCTTAAAGTTTATAAAATATTACTAATGTCAATTTTATAATTAAAATGGTTACAATTAAAAGAGTTTGTTGAGATGTTAAAATTAAACTAGAAAATTCGTATTTTTTTAAAAAGAGTTTATAAGATACTAACATCTTATTTTAAAAATCTTGTAAACTCTTTTTAAAAAATTTTTATCAAACACTTTGTAGTATCTTATAAGTTACTAAATATCTTATAAGATGTTTTTTTAAACTTATAAGCTCACCCCAACACCCTCTAAGTCGCGATACGTGATATATCCTAGTATATAGACCAATTAAGTCAAACAAAAATTTTACATTTATCTCTTAAATAATATGAATATCAAAGAGATAAATATCAAACCTCAGTTTAAGTTGTTTGTAAATCGATTATATTTTTTAGGCTCAATATAGACACATGAAGAGAAAGTATATAGATACATGGAAAGAAAGGCTCGTAGCCCAAGTTTAAAAATTTTTTACCTTCCAAATTTCAAATTCAAGACTCTAGTTTTCAAAACTCCAAACCTTCATCGCGATGAAGTATTTCTATTACAAGTGTCATATATCCTTAAAGGCATCAAATAATCAAGTTCCCTTGAATTTGAAGCCAAACTTTGATTTCAATGTAATTCAAAGTGCCCTTTTGTCAAATCAAGAAAATATCACACTAAATTTTCAAAAACAAGCTTCAAGCCCTTTGAGCTATGAATTGGGAGACAAGAACTAGGGGATTAATCATCTTACAGTGTCCTAAAGTAGAACACGCTTCGACGCGCCGATGAGAATTTAGAAACAGAAATTGGAGAGCAGCAAGGAACAAAGAAACATAATCCCAACACATAAAACCATTTCAGGATCCCCCTACAACAGATAAATCAACTGCAAAAAGAATTCCCCATTAAGGGATATGATGGATGAGTCCCCAAAGCTATAAATGTCTTTAAGGCAAAAGCCCGAGTCCTAATTCTCCTTTAATCTCTAAACCTCCTAGACTCGCTCTTCTCGTTCCTTCTCCTGACTAGCTAAATTATCATCATCTATGTAGCTCCTCTATCCCCCACCCCATTGCATTTACTGTACAAAGAACCAAAGAACAATGAAATGGAAAATAACTGCTGGAAAGTAGCATAAGATGGAACGGGGAAGCAATAACAGATGAGAGGTAGATGTCTTTATGAGGAAACCCTTTTCTGCTCTTCTTTCATAACACTGCTGGGCTCCTTAGTTGTCTGTGTAGTTGCTGCAGTTCCCGGCCCAACCTTGTTTCTCATCTCAATAACTTTCTTGTGGGAGTTTGAATGCAAAGATGGAACAAATGTTGGACTGGCGGCTGGGCGGTATTCAGGGAACAGTCTGCCAGACTTATATCTAACACCACAAGCATTACATAGAGTTTTTGGGCCCATGGGACCTGCCCTCCATTGTGGAGTCTTGGTTATCTCACAGTGCAAGCATTTTCGGACTGGAGGGTTGTGATGAGCAGCATTTGGATCCGCTGGCAAAGTTATTTTGATTTTCTTGTTCTTCTTCGGTTCTGCTCCAGCTGGCTTTGGGGGCTTCTTCATTGGTGCCGACTCAGCAAAATTATCTGATTCTGAAGAGAGTCCTGGAGCAATAAATGGCTGGGGGGGCAGCTCTATGGAAGAGGATGAAGGGGAAATGAGCTGAATTGCGGCCCTCGGATTAAAAGTAGGTGGACGAGGACGTTTGCTCCGGGCACGTTGTGGACCACGATGACTGGGACTGAGAGGCATCGTCTTTCCCCCAGAGCAGGAACTGCTGCTGCTGCTGCTCTCTAACACAGAAACTGGACTAGACGTTTGGAATTGGTTGTGTGAGGCCGACTCCTTGTTCGCACACAAGTTCTCTTTTCCAAGGGTCAGCCCCTCGCCTGAAAATGAATCCTCCACGAAAGTTGAAAGCCATTCCAGTTGTACGATATCCTCGTACTGAGAAAACGACAAAAGCAGCAGAGGAATCAGATGAGTGCTAGGACAACTATTGTACGTTAAGGTAAAGTTAACTTGAGGCATGACAGAATTGATAAATTTCATCAATTAACAGGAAACGTACGAGTGGACCAGCCAACCTATACTGAAATTTGAATTTGAAACTTGAACCATACAATTTTTAACTTTCAAACCAAAATTTGTCCCTACCACATAATAATAAAGACAAGTAACCTTGGATGTAAATTGCAGATAGAGACAAGAAACCTTCCGTATGATTGCAATGGTAAATAGAAAGAACCATCAAATGCTAGGGACATGACAGCCATCATCACAAGTATAATGGACTTAACAAATAGAGACAAACAAATGTCACAAACTATGACAAAATTCTTGCAATATTCACTGTGCCTTAAAAATCTATTGCAGTTATTCAAAACGGCTGATGCTCACCGGAACAGAGAGCTCAGCCGAAAGGTCTGATGCAGAGGTGCCAGAGAAAAGAGGGGCACAATCCGGCAAGGTATTGTTCCACATATCCGGAAAATCCTTACAGTCAGTGGAGCCAACTAAATTACCATCACCACACTCATTCTCAGGGGGGAATTCAATCAAGTCGTCGATTTGGTCGAAGAAGTTTCCGCAGTCGAATTCGTCCATGAAATTTGACCCCATCACCTCTAAACTAAGCTTACAAAATTTTCCTGCAGGGAAAACCAACAAAAAATGTTAAAAAAGAAGTTAGAAAAACACATGTACACAAATATACTTGTGCATAGCATTGCAAAGAAAAGCCAAGAAATATGTGGGACTACGTGAATTTTGGAAGGGGTTTAGATGCTTGTGGGATGAGGTGGAGCAGGGGGGGGCCACCAGGGGGCTCTGCTGGTTTGGTGATAATTCTTGATAAAATGATGCTTGCCAGCTTATGCAGAGCTGGGGTCAAGCGGCGCATCTTAGCATAAAAGGCTGAAAATCTTAAGTTAAAGCAATTTTGGATGCTTGTTGACAATAACCTAAAGCCTTAATATACTTCCACTGAGATTCTGAAAATCTTTGCAATTACAATTACTTACAAGAAAATAGGGGGGGAAAGTATGAAAAATCAGCTAATTTATAGCAAATGTGGGCATATAGGGCTTTTGTTAGACTCCACCGACACAAGAATTTGTTGTGCTTCAACACTAAAGCAAAAGAAGGATTAAGACAACTTGAGGGCCCAAATGCAGAAATATAGAACAAACCTTGAAATTTTTTGTCTTTGAAAGACAAAAACTTGAGAACCCAAAATGCAGAAAGCTCAAGAGGTTGCAAGATCTTTGGAACTCAGGGGACAAATGTTCTGCAAGAGAATGAATGGAAATGATAAGTAACAGAAGTACAGAGGAAATATATAAATATTAGTATTTCTCAAAAATGGTAAATTGCAGAAATCCAAGTAAGTGTTCAATAAAATATCTCATTTTTCAAGGAAAGTAATTCAAAGGATCACGTTTTTCGAGCTTGAACAAAGAAACCAAACTATTATGCTTCTTTGGGAAACAGTGTCCTAAAGACTCAAACTTTCCATTTTTTTCTTCAGGAAGATCAGAAAAAACCTCATATTTGACAAGAAAGAAAGACAAAATCACATGTAATAGTTTAAATTCCTGAACAAATCCATGAAAAACAAAGGAAAAAAAAAGATTAAATCTTTATCATTATTACAACCTTTGCTTCCTCTTGGCAACCAGTTAGTTTTCCACTCCACAACCAAATTGTCAAAAGTAAAAAAGGGATGCCGAAATTTTAACTATATTCAAGGAAAAACACATCAAACACGTAACCAAGCAGGGGCGGGGGTTGGGAAGAGTTCCACAACAGCTACTGAGAGAAGCTAAAGAAAATGCAGAGCCTAACCTGTACTTAGACCCCACAAAAACTTCCCACCCAAAGAATTCTTTTTCCGTGCACAGCTCCCAAGGCAAACAAAATGCCCCCAGTCTGATGAAAGTGGAAACAGAACAGTAGAAAAGAAAGAATTCTGCAAACACAAGGCCTCAGGCTAGCAAACAAACAATAAGAAACAAGAACAGGAGCAAACCCTTCAACTACTAGTCTACTATTACTACTCCACTATTCACTGAAGATGTATGTATGTATATATGTATATCTATATATGCGCTTTTCTTCTATATCACTACTCTTCCTAAGGGAAGGAGAGGTGGAGAGAAAAAGTGTTGAAAACAAAAATGGGGATTTTGAGTGAATATGAAGGATAGAAAGTGAGAGAGAAAACAGAAGGCTAAAAAGAAAGGCAATACGGTAGCCGGTTGGTGAAGTTCTTGCTTCATTGCAAGCTGTCGTTTACACTCTCAGCCTTTCACTGTCGTGATGTTTAAGTCTTCCTCAACCCCACGCCGCGCACGGGTCCCACCGCTCCATCTCCCAAGCTTGAACCCTTTTGGCTTTTTTCAGTTTTCCTTTTTTTCACATTTGGTATGCGCATACATTACACAGGAATTTTGCATGGAGAAGTAAATGTGAAGCTGTACACGGATTTATGGTAGTCTTGGTAATATCATACGCGTATTTGTGCCATGGACTTGCACACCTAAACGAGGAAAATTAAATTTAATTAAGGATACCACGTTGTTATGCTCGTTTCTATCTTAACTTTTTATAAAGTGAAATTATATTGTTTTTACATTATTTTGTGTAATAGAAAAAAGATAATATTGCTATATTAGTCGTTCTTGTTTTTTTTTTTCTAAAAATAAAATTATGTTGCTATGTTGATCGTTCTTATATTATTTTTTTCTCTATTACAAAAAATAAAATGAGATTTTATTGCCTTTTTTCTTTTATTCTTCGTTTGGTATTTACTTTCTTCTCTATATATTATAATCATCATATTATAAGTACTATTGTAACGAATGATACATTTCTTAAGTAATCATTTATTCTAAATATATTTATAAAAATATGAAACAACTATACATTTTTTGATGATTTAAAATTTTACATTATAATATTTTACAATTTAAATGGCTCATTTCATTTTCTTCCAAGGAAAACAAAGAGATTTTAAATTCGAATTCGATTGTCACCAATTATCCTCCAATCACATTATACCAAAAGAAACAATAATCTTGACCTAGCTCTTGCATTAAAAGTGAACAAAAAATAAAACCATATACTATCTCTCCCTTAGCTCCATGTTTTGGCCAAAGGTTTTGTAAGGTGATATATATATATATATATATATATAGAATACTAGAGTCTAAACCTTGTAAGAGTGACTAGTGAGGCAAAGCTACATACTCTACTCTCACAAGTGGAACAAGTGCTTGGTTGTTCTATAATAAGTTTCATTGTAATTAATTGCATGTATCAACAGGTGCATGACAGCTTATTGTATATAATTGGTAGCATACATTATTGCAATTAGTTGCATTAGTCACACCTAATGAATAATTAACATCGTGATTATGGACTATAATATCATATCTAAAAATTTAAAAATGTGTTTAATATTTTTTTTAGCTTGAGGAAAAAGATATTTCGCCATAAATTCAACTTTTGATTAATTCGACATTATTGAGATTTCATTTGTTTGTCAAAATTAAATACTAGCTTTTACAACATACATGTATATAATATTGATAAAGGAAAATGGAGTTTAGATCATTTCTGAAAATCAATCTACTATTGAGTTTCTGCTCCTAGGACGCACATCGTAGAGCCATTGGTCGAGTTTTGTAAATAATTAGCTAGATTTCATTTTTGCTTTGTAAATTGATATTTATATTAATTAAATTTTTGGTGACTTCAACGGACTTGGGTTGGGGTGTCCATTTTAATGGGTTTAAATTGGTGGGCTTATTGACCCTTTTTATTTAATTAATTTGATTTCTTGTTTGTTTGTATTTTTTTTTTCAATTTTTAAAATCTTATTTTGTCATATCAAATATATTATGCAACAACTGGAATTAATTAGTCACATGCACGTGCTTTGCACGAGGGATTAGATCAAAATCCCACAAGACCATAGTTGTTGCCATCACATGCCACAGCTATATAAATTAAACATTTCATTATTTGACAAGAATATTTCTTATAGCTAACTAGTGTTACCATATATATATATATATATATATATGTTGAAATTGTGAGGGAATTTAACAATATTTATATATATATGTTGAAATTGTGAGGGAATTTAACAATATTATTTAGAAGACTATGTAACCACTTTTGACAATTTATACAAATAGCAAATTGGAGACAAATGCATATCCGTGAATTTAGTAGAAGCTTGTACATGTGACCTAGCTAGCTACCACGACATGCTAAAGACGCAATGTAGAAGTTCCACTACATTGTAATTTATCTCACTTTTTTAAAGTTTGAGACGACTTTAAAATGTCAAACGAAGTTGTACTTGAATAATAAATTATTGGTAATATGTAGAGTTTTATAACTGTTGGAAAAATTAAAGATAAAGAAAACCCTAAATTTTTTTTGAAACTTTTCTTAATTTCATGGATTTTTTCGATCCACAAGATGGTATTATTATTTTATGCAAACCAAAAATACCAATTCTTTACCCAAAAACAAAAATTAAAAACAGCAAATATAAAAGGGAATTATATATATGCCAATTTGCACCAATTTCCATATAATATATATATATATATATATATGATATATATCATTTATGAGGTTTCAACTCAATTACAAAATCATCCATATCTTTTTTATTGACTTCAATCTCATCCTCCTGACCATATTTTAAATTTGTATACTAACATTGATTTCAACTTTATAATTAATTTATATTTTTTTTAATTTTTAATTTTTTTTTTAATCTTTGCTATCATAGCTTTGTCTTAACTTAATTGATTTTTAATCAAAAATTAAAATTAAATAAATTTTTTTAAAAAAAAATTAGTAGCCAATATATTATCTAATTCCTTATATTTTAAGTTTTAACTTAATTTGTATACTCATCGTCTTTTAAATTTAAAATAATCTTAAAGTATTATAATTTTAAGGTATTTTTTTCCCTAATCAATTTTGTATTATGTATTATTCTCATATATTTTTTATTTTTTAATGCAACTATCTCTTAATGTTTGGTTGCATAATAATTTCTTCTTTTTAATAAAGTGTATAATAATATTCATGGGCTTTTATCTTTGGAAGTTTTGATTTATTTTTTTTAACTTCTCGCTAAATAATCTTGAAATGCATTATTCATGGCATCATGTATATGAGATGTCTTTATATGTTCAAATTTTCAACTATTAAATTTTAAAGTTTTAAATTTAATTTCACTTGATCATTTTTTGAAGTAATATTTAATTTTACTAATTACTTTACCAATTTTTGTGATATTATTTTTTATTTTGTTATTTTTAATTGTATTTATAATTTAATAATTAAATTAATATATAATAATTTTAAAGAATCCATGTTATGCTAGTATACATATTTAATAACTTAACTTATTTATTGACTTAAAATTAAACAAACACATAATTTATTTACCTTAAAGTGAAGAGATCTTACCTTCAAGATTGAGAACCTATGATATTGCCTACAATTGAAGCTTGAGAGATTACATTCTGCAAGTTCAATGAAATTAAAGTATAATAAAATAAATTCAACTAAATTAAAAAATAAAAGAAAAATTGAAAATAAATTTTGCCTTTGATTTTTGGTTTAGATTATCCGATGAAAATGAATGGCTTCAAAATTTATTTTGGTTTTTAATTTGTTTAATTATTAAATAGATAATTACTAAACTATCCTTTAAATTGGCTGAATATATTACCAACGGACGGTTAGGAGAATGAGATTAAAATTAATTAAAAGAATATGAATAATTTTACAATTACGTTGAAACCTCATAACGAAAATAAATTTTATCCATATATATTCCAATAAGGTGGGCTTGTGCAGGCATTTCTTTTGTAACTTACTTGAGGTGCACTCATTGAATCACTTCCTTCTACATGACTTTACATTTTTTTTTTCAAAAAGAGAAAAAAAAAAAAAGTGATTTTGCTAAAACCTAATTCAATTTCAGTGCACCAGAAAACAGCTTTTTACTTAAAATTGGGTTCTAATAATGTAAATGTCCCACAAAACTACCCCACAAGACATTATGAATTAATGACATAATTAAGGGTGTTTACCTCTTTCTTCTTTCCCTTTTTTTTTTGGTTTTGGGTGCTACTTTTTCATATAATGTGCTATGTTTAAGATATTTTTATTTGATGAAAAGCAGATGCTCTTATCAAACTAGCTAGATCTTTATATTAAAGAAAAAGAGTGATGCTGTAAATAATATATAGTCACATAATTATGGTTTGTCCATTCAAAACTTTACTTCAAAGTTCAAAGATATGAAATAAAGCAGTTTTATATAGCTAATTCTTCAACAATAAGCTAATAATAATGAGCATGTTTAAAGAGTAATCTCTATCCCACATTTTTTATTTTTAGCTGATTAATATTAATCTTTAATTCAGTAATATAAGTCTCATACACAAAATGTAAAGTGAAAGTTCAAACCTAACAAACTTTTAACATGCATGTGCATAATCATAAAAATTTAGATTTTTTTTTTTTGGAGATATCTCAAAATTAAATCCCTTTTATAAAATAAAATATCTCTTTTGAGCCATATATATTACTTTCTAATTTAAAATAATAATATATATAATCTCACCAACTTTCAACCTGTATTTTTTATAGCAATTGTGTAAATATACCTAGAACATACACTTATCCAACTTTGATCATCTAAAACTTCAAATTCAGTCAAATTAAGTACATTTATACTACTCCATGAGCTTTCTTAATGTAATTGTGCTCTAGACTAATATATGGACTAAAGTGATAATCAAATTAAAAATAAATAAAAGAAGTTATTCTTTTTTCAACATTATAATTAATTAACATATAATTTATTTGATACTTTTACCATGATGTTATATATTTGTGTTGGAAAAAGAATTAACAAACAAATCCTATAATTGTGAGTGGACATGATTATAGTAATTGAATTAATGAGAATACTGCAATAATATTGTGTAATACTACTTTGAGAATAACATTTCTTATAATCCTTTTTTTTTTTTTTTGGTTGTCAGAGAACATTACACATAGTCAAAAGAATGCAATTATCAAATCAAGATTGTCCTATAACAAATCAATAAAATCTAATTATTAAATTAATTAAATGAAAGTACAAACTCTACAATTAAATACGAACATAAGGTGCAAAAAAGCATTCATTCAGATTCAAACACAAAGACATTCTACGTAATAGAGAAAATTAATATTATTGAACTATGAACAAGATTTTTTATAACTAAAAAATGGAAAAACCAGAAACGTTTGATTGATCTTTCAATTCATGATTGATTGTGTTGTCACTCATGTGAACCCAATCATTCAATTAATTGGAAAACTGATTGGTCATTGATCTAACTATCACTATATGCATAGACGGAGCCACATGGTGCTGGCAGGGGCAACCTCCTCCCTCAAAATATTAAAAATTTTAAAATATTACATTTTCGTTGTTTTCAAAATATTAAAATTTTATTAATATTTTTAAAATATTACACTTTTATCCTCTCAAAATATTTAAATTTTATTTTTTATATTAAAAATTTTAAAATATTATAATTTTGTCATCCTCAAATTATAAATTTGCCTCTTCTCTTATTGAAAATATGCATTTTGCCCCATTGTACTTCTGTATATATGTGTAATAAAAAAATTTATATTTTTGATAGTTTACAATTTCGCCTCCATACACAAAATTTCTAGCTTTGTCCCCGACTATATGGTCCTAGACATATGAGAATAAAAAGCTAAAGAAGGTAAGATTTGGAAAACTTGTGGGCACATGGGAATAGTTAAAAATGTTAATAAAATAAATAAAAATAAATAAAGTAATAGAAAAGGAATAACAAAAATAAGGATTCAACTTAGAGTAGTTGTTTAAGGCATGCCCACTTTATATATATAATATGCATAGATTATTATTATTATTATTATTATTATTATTATTATTATTATTATTATTGACGATGAAGCTGATGGGGAACAAAAATTCTAATAATTTAGACCCACATAAAATCGATAGTTAGCCCAATTTGCAAAAATATTGCGTGAAAATTCAAGACTGTTTAGCTTCTTCTAATCTCATAATTAGTTGTTAATTGAATTATCATTCTTATTTTTGAATTAATTTTAGAAATTTATATATCTTATACTATTTTTTACTAAATTTAATTTTGCAATAATTAATCAATGATCAATTCAATTTTACTCTAATCTTTTAAATAATCATTCAACCCTTCGTCACAATAAAAAAAGTAAATAGGATCTAAGAGATGCAAAATTTTGGAAAATAGATAAAAATGAGATTACTTGTTTTAAAAAGAAGCTCCACTTTTATTTTAAATGTAATTATTCGTTTCATTTCAAAATAATTCTTCTCTGAAATGCGTAAATGATTATCTGGATCTTGGAAATTTTCTAATATTTAACAAAGAAAACATTTAATTTTAATTGTAGGAATTATAAAATTATCACTATTATCATTTTATAAACTTCAAAATCTTATATTATCCAAACACTTCAAGAGTTTATTTATAAAATAATCAAATACTTTATTAGCTCCAAGAACATCTTATAATATAAGATGTAAAAGTTTATAAAATCTTTTAAATAAACCTAGAGGGTGTTTGGTTGAATTTATAAGCTCTTTAAAATAAGATGATTTAGAGTTTGTAAGATGTTATAAAGTGTTAGATAAAATTTCACAAAAAAAGATTTTATAAGCTCCCAATATAAAATTTTATGGTTTTATAAACTCTTTTACAGAAGTAAAACTTGTTTTTGAGATTTTATTAAATCTTTATAATTTTAACCATGTTGAAATTATAATATTATCATTATTGATATTTACAAATTTGAAAATCTTATGTTATCTAAATATTTCAAAAATTTATTTTTCAAATAAGACCTGATATGTTATAAATTCTAATAAAAATTATAAAATATTTTAAATGAATTTAGCCGGTGTCTAAGTAGGTTCATTTTGTTCATTTCTTTTGTTATAAATTGCCAATCCTTATCTTAATTGATTAAAATTATTGGCACACACCATTTGGTTCATATCACATGTGCATTGCATTTTAAGGATATATTCCAACTATTTTATATGATGACTAATTTTCTTCCATAAGATTGGAGAAAGGTTAATTTTCCTTTCTCAAATATAAAGTATTTCATCAGTTGGGCAATTTTGATATTATAAGATGTCAAGGTACTGCAACTTTTAATTTTTAATTCAATAAAAAATATACTTAATTTTAATAATAAAAAAATTAAATAATAATACAAAAATTATCAATAATAATATGTATCAAGTGATAGATATTAACTTTGTTATAAGTAAAAATAATTTTTATTTGTCTTCAAAATAATTTTACAATAATAATGATAAGCTAATATCTAAACCACCAACGTTGTTGGTAGTTAGTGACTCGTATGCATAATAACATTTTAGTAATAATAATAATAATAATAATAATAATAATAATAATTGTCACTATAATTTCTAAAAAGACTTTTATGTTACTATAATTGCCTTACTTAATATTAATATTAAAAACTTAAATATGACTTTTGTTAAAATTAAACCTATTGAAATTATTATTGGAACAAAAATAAAATTTTAATAACTTATTAAAAATAACCAATTGTAGCACAAGATTTTTGAAATAAATAATTTTAATAACATTAATCGCGTTTCTTATTTTAACGTGACATATTAATAATTTGATGATAAATTTTTATATTTATGATCAGATCCATATATAAATAGTCTAAATTTATTTAAGAACAGTAAAATATATATTTAAAAAATATTAATTTATTTGATGGTACGTTCTCGCACCAATGAACAAATGGATCACAAATTTAAGAACCCTAAAAGATAAATAAAAACCAACAATAGTTCTCTACAAGTAAATAAAATTTTCATAATTCAACTTTATTTTTAACCTTTTCAGACATGGAGTCAAATTATCTTAAGATGTTCGAATTATTAAATTATTAAAAAGACGATAATACCCTTTCAGGTGCATAGTATTAATACCTGCACGATCCCGTGCTTCAAAGGCGGAGGGCGTGCAGGCATGTAAACCCCACGTCTCACGTGGGAACCGGAAAATGCACGTTGCGGCGTCGGTGGGATGTATACCGACGATACATCCACGTGTCAATATTGTATAAGGACCGACGACTTTGGAGCCCACACGGCAGAATCAGCTGGGTGTATACAGCTCTGGCATGACAGCAGACAGGAGTCACGTGACAATGCTTAGGGATTTGGGCTTTACATGTTCGTACTATTTTTTTTAATTGTTATTTTTAAGGTAGACTAGTCCTGAGGGTGTTTATTTTCATTTTTAATATTTTTAAAATTTAAAATATTAATTAAAAAAATAAATTGAGAGTAAATTTATATTAGTTTTATTGAGAAAGTAATAATTATATAAATTTTAGTAGGTTATCGGTGATAAAAGATAATAATAATAAAATAAAGATGAAAAATATATAAATTATTTGGGAAGAAAATATGTAGGTTATTGGGGGAATGCATTTTGAAATAAAAATAAATTTAAATATTAATGAAAATGGCGATAAGTTATTAATAATTTATTTTTAAATAGTAAAAATATGTGAAAATGAGTTTGAAAACATAAACTAACAATTCTAAGCTGTTTGGTTTTATTTTTTATTTTTTTTTATTTTCATCATTTTCAAATTTTTAAAAGTTAGTTGCTAAAAATGAGTCAAAAAAATAATGATTACATTAGGTTTAATAGGTTGTAGGTGGAAAAAAATAGTAATAATTATAATAAAGAGTGGAGATATATAAATTATTGAGAGAATATATATAAATTATTCAGGAAAATATTTTAAAATAAAAATATGTATAAAATTATGTATTTTTATTTTTAAATGATAATAAATGTAAAAATAAAGTTTAAATTGGAAGGTTCCCACATTACAAAGGAATGCATAGACAGACGGGATATTTGTTGGGGGGATTGGACAGCATATCATGAGTGTGGTAGTCCAAACATCAAAACTACCAA
>JACGDI010001370.1:61128-80159 GCA_014898725.1 Jacaranda copaia
TTAGTCATTTTGTAATAGAGTTGGAACTGAAATTAAGTATGGAACTTGCAACTGGTTGGTTGACCTTAGCAACCTTGTGATGTACACATTTTTCTTAAAGTTTGTAGGATAAGATGAAAATGATGGTTTAATATGTTAGAGATTGTAATACGACTTAGTTTTTTGAACTCTTTTGGTATTTCTGTTTTGTGAATTATTAGGTATTGATGGAATTATATCAGTATTCATTTTGAGATATTTGAATTTATGGGCCTACTGTTGAATTGTACTATGAGAAATAAGTCTGAATCAGGGTAGTGTCTTAACTTAGGTGCTGTCCTTAGAGGGGCACTACAGTAATTTTATCCACTATTCAAGTTCTTAGCTCAGTGTTTATGTTTTGAAACCTCAATGAGAGATAGTGAAGTTTGTGAAGTCTCATCACCAGAATGGGACGGTGATGGGATGAATCACCCTTAAATTTTGAATAAAACTTTCTCTCACAATTTCTGAAAATATTTATATTTCTAATTACCTCTACTATTTGTGAAATTGTCATCTTATTGCCATAACTAAACTACCTCACTAAGTCATTCGGGCTTATGTTGTATTATTTTTTTTTCTTTTGTTCTTTACCTCAGATAAAATCATGTAACAAAGATAGACTAACTTAGGCAAAACAAGAGGTGAGGATGACAGAAGTGCTGAGTGCCATTCAGGATATTTTGATTTAGAATTCGACACTGGATAAATGATGTTGTAGAAGTTAAGTATTTTGAAGAATTTGTGGAATATATTTCCTGTTATAGTAAGAGTGGTGATATAAGGCAGGTAGCACCTCGGTCGGAAGCAAGCACTCCCTGGTCGGGGCATTACAATAATCCAACACCCACGCCCATCAACCCACGCAATCATCCTCACTACATGAGCAGCGGCAAGAATGCCAGTTGCCATGGTCGCCTGCCGCTGCTTGTGAGGGGTGGCCTCCATGGCTAGATTTGCAGGCTACCATGGAGGCTCCCGTGAGCTGCGACCCTAACCAAACATTACTCTCATAATTAAGTACATCTTATCTTATGATTTAGTGTATATTACATAGTATTAGGGCTAATTTAAGTAATGTTTTGATTCCTAGATCATCCATTGAGCCGAGGTTTTCTTCCAATTTTTGAATCTAAAGACTATGATCTATACCTACTTCTTTTGATACACACGAAGAATATAAATATTTATATAAATTTTTACCAAAGTACCAATTCCCTGTTAATATATCCACTGAGCTGATGTTTCCTTTCGTTTAAAATTGTTTGCAAGTTGCCATGAAGGCCCTTGTGAGCGGCAGCCATGACCACCGGTCAAGGGCTGGTAAGATGAGGTTGGCGTGGGGGTGGGGTTGGGGGTAGGGTTTATTATATAAAATATAATAGAAAATATTTATTTATTAATATATATTATATATAAATATATGCATAAACATATTTATATATTTATAAAGTATTATATTATATATTATATATTTATGTATTATGTTTATTATATTATAATTATAATTATATATTTATATTTGTATATACAATATATAAATAAAAAATGAATAAATTAAAAAGATGAATAAATAGAAAAATAATTTTTTAAATTTAAAAATAAAAAATTGGTATAAAGGAGATGAAAAAAGATATATAAAAATATATTTAAAAAGAATAAATAACTAAATTTAAAAATATATGAAATAATTAAGAATAATATAGTATTCACAATTGAAATTAGGGTTAAACTGTAACAAGTTATGAAAGATTTTATTTTTTTTTATTTTCTTAGGGTTTATTTTCTGTAATTTTCTTTTGATTGAATTATGGTTTTAATGTTAGGAAAAGTGGGTTTTGAATTTATTAAAATTAATAAGATTAATTTGGTTATTGAATATTAGAAGGATAATAATTTTTATTTTATTTTTTAATAATTTAATTTAAAAAAAATAATTTCATAAAAAAATTATGAAAGAATTATGATTTTTTATTTTATGATAATTTAAAAATAAAAATAAAATTAAATTAATATAATAACAAGTCAAAATTATGGATGCAAATCTAAAAAACCCATTGTTTTTTCCGTTCACTTTCTGCACTTTGGGTTTCTTTCCCCTTTTTGTTTTGTTTTTAAATATCAATTTGCTGGGAGTTGAACAATTGAATGGGAGAAAAACAAATTTGTTTGCACTTTGCATTAGATATAACAGCCCAAACAATTTTTCATTGGGGGAAATTTTGCATTAGGTATCAAATTGTTGGATAGTGAGAGATGCCAACTGATTTATTCTTGTAATTCTAGAATTGCCAATTGAGTTTCTATGTGGAAATTTTCGATTTTCTATCTAGGAGATTGGGTGTTGGTTACGTTTCTTTGACGAAGGTATGCTTATCTTTCATTTCCTTTGTTTTTGCTTAGGTAAATCCTTTCAATTTTTTACATTTTGTGTCTTTATTGAATGCTGAATTACATGTAGATCTGCTTAAGCTTGAAGTGTGTTTGTTTACAATTGGATAGTTGTTGAAGTTCTGTGCTTAATTTTATATTTGGGGAAGATTTTTTTTTTTCATTTCTTTGTTGCTTTTTAGTTGAAAATTTAGAATTCTATGGGTTTAGGTGATTAAGGCAGATCATCTTCGAATTAGAAATCAGAAGCTTTATTTGGGCAAAAAGGAGAGGATTTTTTTGGTTAATTTGTGGATGGGCAAGCGAAATTAGGTTTTCGTACGAGGAAGATAGGGCAAATTGAGAATTTTACATAACCTTCCCAAAGTCGAGATGAGATTAATGTTTTTCGAACTTCATGTATTATGTTTTGGTATTATTTTTTTTCTTTTTTATTTTTTTTAATAATGGGAATCATGAGGTAAAGGATTGTATAAGCATCTATTTGAAGCTATTTTATGACCTTTTCTTTGATGATAGTGCTGCTTGTTATTTTAGTAATCTCTAAGATGTAAGAGAAGCTTAAATGCTTGGACAAGAACGACTAAATATTGGGGGCTTTGAATATGCTACATTTCAATTATTTCCAGCACGAATAGGCTTCAATTGTGTATTTAGGCAATTAGTTATCCTTGAGAAATTTCTACTTCTATTTCAGCTTGCTTTAGTTGGTAAACTACTTTTAATGTTTGTTGCTTAGAAAGCTTCTGACTTTGCCCTATACTGTTAATACAGGCATTGAGATTGTGAGCGAAGCCTGCGTTTCATTGAGATCTATCATGAAGTACTTGGAATACACTCCCCTTGACCGGTAAATTTTAGAGATTTGGAACATCTATTTATTATTCTCCAACATCATTGTTTGTGATTGTAAATTTTTTCGTTGTTAATCTGCTCTTGAACATTAATTGATTAATCAATATTACATTGTTTCTCCAAAATAAATGATATTTTGAGTCATGTAAATCTTGGAGAACGTATTATCAAAGGATGCCTAGAAGCTTACTTTTGTAAGTATGATTTTCAATATGAGAGTACACAGCATGATTATAGGTGAAAATTGAAGGATGTGGAGTTTCATGGCTCTGTGCTTTTCTAGGCTAACATACTCTTGTAAGTAGGAATTTGGGGCTCTCACAGCAAAGTAAGTAAAAGAAAATAGAGGGAGAGAGAGAGAGCGCCCAACAGTCGAAATTTTCATTTATAAGTGGCAGCGCACTTGCACGAGCAAGTCACATGAGCCTATGGACTTTATCCTTTTTCTACCCTTTTTTTGTTTCTCTTTCTTTCTTTCTTTCTTCTTAATCTTTTTTTTTTCCAAGGATATGAATGGTAACGGAGTAGGTTAGACCAAACCTGAAACCCATCCCAAGAAGGATTGAATAGATCCAATACTTGCTTCCAGCTCACTTAAAGTCTGGCTTGAACGCGGCTTGCCTCCTCTCAAACTCAGTTATATCTATTGGATCTACTAGACTTGCAACATCCACTAGCACAATTTTTGCTAGCTTAGTAAATGCTAGCATAAATTTTCTTGTATAAAGAAAATATTTTCTGCAAACTTCCAAATCACACACAATTCCACAAAATAAAAATCCTTTTCCAATAAACATAGAGTTTATGCATTGTTTTGGTTTCATGCAGGGTCCAAACCCTCTTTCCTGCAAGAAGAAAAAGGTCCAAGGGAATAAAGATGCTGCTTCAGGGAAGGTCTGTTGATATTAATGGTTTTCAAATGCTTTTTGTTTGTTTTCTTTTGGAAATTCATTTATAATTATATATTAAAAGTGTATGGTGAACGTAAATAACTATAAATGATCACTAAGATTATGGTTTGCATCCACTTGCATTAAGGGGTTCGTATTATTCTGGTTGAAACTCTTAGTCATTTGATTGACATCTTTGTGTTGCAAACAGCATTAGAATATAGACATTGAAAAAGAAAATCGTTGTAAACTAACCAGGGGAAAGTAGCTTTAAAGGAATGCATATTTGGTGAAAATGATTTCTCATCAATCTGGGGTGTTTAGTTATTTTCACCAGTTTACTTTATGCTTTTTTGAGTAATAAGCTAACCAAGTTTATTTGATCTCTTTCTTGAAGCTCAAAAATGCCAGTTATCATATAGTTAATATCTCTTGAGTCTAATTGAGCTGGCGCTCTCAACTGGACTACTGACGGGACTTTATCTGGTCTATGCGAAAGACGAGCTTTCTTAGAATCAATTACTTAGTGATTTTTAGTTGAAAGGGTTGCTACATAGCTCTGCTAGATCAATTTCTAATTGTGCCTAATAGCATGAACAATGTCCAAGTCTTTTGCCCTAGTTTGAATCCTTTTGCCCTTATAACATGGCCAATCATTCCTCTCACTAAATTCTCTGTTTTTTGATCTTTCAATTAAGGTCATGTAACAGGATTTCATAATAGAAAAGAAGCTCTGAAATTGTAGGTTTTTTGTCAACCTTGCTTTACTATTCAGATACGCTTCTCTGTCCTGAAATTTGATAATGAGATCGATACTAATAGAAAACATTGACATTTTCTGTTCTGGGTATTTTTGTTTCATCGTGGGTTCTTGTTTCTTGTGAGGATATTTGGGTATGTGAAAAAAGGAATCTCTAAGATTTAGATCTTCTGTCATTCTATTTTACGTCCAAGACTTGTTTCTTTTAATGAATTAGTCAAGTATTGTTTTGTTGTTTAAGAACTTGAATAATGTAATAGGGTATTCAGTTTTAAACTTTCCTGTTCCTGGAAGTGAAGTGTTGGGAATTGAAGCCTATTCATTTGTATTATATAGCAAGAGAGTTTGTCATTGCTATCAAAAGAAAGAAAAATATATATCCAACAATTCTGCAGTTTGAGGTGGCATCCCTTAGGAGGAGGCGGAAGTTGCTTAGGTCTGGGGGCTATAGGGATGATTGGGGTTGGACCTTGCTTCATGTCTATGCTCAGAAAGACGACCTCAAAGGGGTATGACTTTCACCCTCTGCATCACACATTCTGTTGGATTACTAGGTCATTGTTTGCATCATATTATCGATATAATTTTGTCAGGTTGGTGCCTTATTAGTTTTAAGTTCTCTTTTGAATGGTTGGGGCCTAACTTGAGTTCATAAAGAAGCTATTATGTTTTGTGATTCTTTCTAAGGATAACTAGGGTTGCTGAATTTGCTAATATTAGTTACTATTCTAGTGGAGAACATGGTCTTGCATCCAAAGGAAGACCATTACTTTGCCTTTCCTCAGTAATCTGAAGTTTTTCAGAGTTTAACAGTTTAAGGGAATGGATGCAGACTTTGAAGAAACCTTGCAGCTTGTGTTATGACATACAAACTACCCTGCCGCTACACTATCAGGATTTCTTGTTCAGCATTAAGTTTTGACTAGATTCAAACTGCCTGTTCTTTATGTTTGTTGATGTAGAAAGCTGGTCTGTTATTGAATAGCTTATCTAAAAATGGCACCTGTTTCCTCACAATGTCTTAGCAAAAGCTATTGATTGATTGATAATTAAATTATTCCCACCCCCTCTCTCCAAAAAAAAATAATAATAAAATTAAAATTAAAAATAGAAAAACACCAACAGATACACACCCAACGTAGTGCCTCTCGAATGGTGGGCTAGGATGATTTAATGATTAATGATCTGCCATGACTTACTTGTGCCTTATTGACATGTTGGGATACTTTATTGCTTGGCAAATACCAATGGGTGTACCCCAATATCTCTAAGTTTTTAAGAGAAAGGTTTAAGGGAAGTATTTATTTTATGTTGTTAGATTAATTGTTTGCCTTCTTATCCCTTGCATATGTTGTTCTATTGCTACCCCCACTAAATTCAGTAGCAGGTCAAACACTTGCTGCATTCTATGTTGATTAGTGGGAAATAATTCATGCACTTTTTGAAGAGACTTGTTTCCATTATTTTGCAGGTGAGGCGGCTTCTTGATGAAGGAATGGATGTTAATGTGGCTGCTTGGTGGCCAAAATCTCAAGGTGTGACCCCTCTCCATCTTGCTGCTAAGAGGGGTCATCTTAAAGTGATGGATGAATTGCTAGAGCGAGGTGCTGATATTGATGCACGAACTAGGGGTGCATGTGTCTGTATGTATATTTTCAAAAATACTTTAATACTTATATATAGAACAAAGAAGAAGCGATTTTCATGCCTCCTTGCATCTTTGTCTTTGTTTATATTGGATACAGGGACTCCACTTCACAATGCAGCTAAAGAGTGAAAGAAGAAAGCAATTAGATTCCTGGTTGATAATGGAGCATTTTAGCCAGATGACATCAATGATACAAGGTTCAATCCACCAGTTCACTACTGTCCTGGTCTTGAATGGACTTGTGAAGAAATGAGGCGTTTACAGTTAGATAATTCTTCCTCAACTGAGACATCATGTACTTCAGATAACTGAGGTATATCGTCAGTGATGCTTGTACCATATTGTATCTGGAGAACTAAGTGGATTCACTGCCATTGGCCTGCATTTTGATCAGTTCACATTGAGCTGCAGTTGTTGTTCTCTATTCTACTATGGTGCCAGTAACTCAAATATTGTCTGTTTGCTCTGTACCAGTCTATGCATTCTCAGCATCTTTGAGTGTGTATGCGTCCACGTGTGTCTTGTCGGTATTTGAGTGTCAATCACCCTTGATAATGGCGTATGAAAGGCATTCTATTTGCAAGACCTCTATGTTGCTGTCACTTTTATGGAGATTAAAGCAGTTAATATATGGACTGTTGTGCTTGTGATATGCTTGCTCTCTCCGTCTGATGGCTTCTCTATTTTAACTTTTCTCTGGTAGTTTGGGCAGTTTCCCCTATGATTTATATTCCCCTTCTCTAAGCTGACTTTGCCCTTGGATGTATGAATGCTTCAAGTTAAATAATATTATATGACAAGCGAAAACCAAAAAATGAAAATTTGGGTTCCATTTAACTCTAGAATTAGTTTGAAGTTCAGCAGATAAAATGTTATAAGTTAATTTTCTTGGAGCGAACTATGATACTTTTAGCCTTTGTTTTCTTCAATCCATTAAAAATAATTAAAAAGTGGATGATGGGTGACTGGTTTGATAAAGATGCGATGTAAAAACATATTGTTATTACAAAATGTCCTGATTGAATTATAACTATTGACTGCAAGGAGTGTTGGAGCCAATGACTAAACCTGCTTAGGTATTGGTTCAATTGAAATTCTTTCATGAGCAACTCATTTATTCACACATCTATAAGACATTGCCATTGTTGATCGCCTCCCCAAAGATCCTGACGCGGTGGAAACAGCAAGTGAAACTCTAAGCACCTTGCTTTGACTCTCTTGATAATGGCAATAGAAAATTGCATTAACGTAAGGCATGGTATGACGTGCCACCATCTTGAGGGCTGGAATTTCCTGAATTCTCATTATTGTAAACTTCAGTAACAGGGTATTAGACTGTGTAAGATGAGTTGTGGAGAGAACTCTGATCTCTGTTTTTGAATCAAGGATCTTTTTTGTGAAACCGAGCATCGATCCCCTAGATGTTGCACATAGTTTGGTCTCACCCTTGATGGGCTTTGTCTCACATTGTCTTAGTGTGTCTTCCATTGCAATGGCTTGAGGAGATCCTTGAGAGAATGAGAAGAAGTTGAGTACGTTCTCGAGTTTTTGGAATGAGAAAGGAATTGAATCATCTTCTTCTCTTGGGAGTAAATGAGAAGAGGCATTTGATTCCCTTTTTGCGAAGTAGATCGGAATTGTTTTCCCTATTTCAAGTCTTCCACAAAGAAAATTGCTATCAATGAAGAATCCATGTGATGCATGTGGGATGAAGAATTTCTACTTTTTCTTTGATGGAATTGTACATTCAAAGACAAACTCTATATTAAAAATTATTGTACCACATTTTTTTGTATATCTAAAATTGCAAAAAATACCACAAATAAGAATAAATATGTTCATTTAATGAAACGGGCACGAGCGCGGTGCACTTTACACTAGATTGTATATATGTGTGTGTGTGTTGTCATGTACATTATCAATAATGGCAATTTTTATGAAAGGCAATTTTTGTATTATAAAATTTATAAAAGTCATTGTTGCAAAATGGAAATCTTCATTGTTTAATGCACATCATCAAGACAACTCTATTTGTTAAATCACTTAATATATATTTTTTCTCATATTGTGAATGGAAAAATGTTAACTTCGTTTTAGTATTTTACTCTGCATATATAATTTATGAGGCAATGGTATCTATGCTGCATGCATTACTGCAAGCGGTTCATTGTCCTCAATTTTTCATTTTTCCTAAACAAATGACTGGACTATTGTCTTCATCAAGTTTTATTTTTCACTTTGAAGTTTAGGTGGAAACTATTCACATCAATTAATTCCTTTGGTATATGCATTAATTGGGATTACCTTTTCTTTTAGATTAATTGAAACGACTTCATGTGGAAAAAATACACATTTATATATAATGAATCCATGGTTGGAAAAATCTTTTTAGAAAATGACTCCACGGTTGGAAATTTGTTGTGTAACCAGCCCAGAAGACCTCAAAGTCAGTCAATGTCTTTTGTCTTCTTTTTTTCCTTGACATCAGCCAAAATTATTGGAGGGTGAAACCACTCCAAACTAAGACATAATGAGATAAATTATAATGCCCTTGTCTGTGGGAAATTTGACCAAAACAAATAATTTGAATATTATTCAATTTCTACTCATATATAATAATAATAATAATAATAATAGTACTACTACTACTACTGCTACTACGACTACTACTACTACTACTACTACTATTACTACTACTCCATTCAATTGGTTTAGCAGAACTTAATTTGTATAGTTAATAAGTTGGATATATTAATTAATGCATGCCCATTGTTAATGCACATCATCAAGACAACTTTATTTGTTAATCACTTAATATATGAACTTCATTTTAATATTTTACACTGCATATGTAATTAATTATGGAGCAATGGCATTACTATGAGCGATTCATTATCTTATATTTTCCAATTCTGGTATAACACTGCCAAACCTAGATGTGCATGCATATTGATTGATATCTTATGATATTGTTGAGTGATCATTGTCCTGATGATATAATTTTTTGGAGTGGCAAATTTCATAGCTCAATTAATTCTTGTTGTATCCTGTCTTATGATAACTATGATTGGATTCTACAATTATAGTCCATTTTGCTTTACTTTCAGCTCCTCATTCTGCATGCTTGATTTGCGAGAGCGTTATCATTGGCTCTATAGTGGTAAAGCCAAATGTTTGTTTTTGTTTGCTGGATTAGTCGAATGATGAGGTCATAAGCTTAATTAGGTTGTATTTCGCATTATGGCAAAGGCGATTGATCCCTTGCTTGGGAATTTGCTAGATCAGTAATTGCAAATGTCAAAATTTTGAACTCTTTCCTTGCAGAGGATATGCTAGTGAAATAATGTGACATAAATTACTTTTTGACTCTAACTTTTTTCCCATCATTTTGGGCTGTAGATAGCTTTGGATGAACTCGAAATTTTGCTGAACGTGAACAGAGTGAGCCCTTGGCAAGTTGAGCATGTTTTGCTAGCATCAGAGCTTCATCCTGCAATTCCTGCCCCTTATAATAAGTTCAAAGCTCTGCAACAGCTAGAGATCTTAACTATTGGAGAGCCACAATTTTATTTCCCTAAGACAAAATTAACTCGCTCAATGGTAGGTTATATGAATTCTCCAATGCTCAATAGTTCCTCTTTTTCAGCTCGCATATAGGGGGCCAGGCAAGATCCTGTTTGTATATCCCATTTATCCAATTCCCACATTGATAATTCCCAGCAAACTTTCATGGAACTCCCCAACAATAACATGGAATAAGGATGCTCAATTGTGCTAAATATTGTGATTCCAAATTCAGACAAATTATCAGCTAGTGGTTCGAGGTGTCCATTTAGCTAGCTAGAATGGACTTAGTTCTCCAATAAAGTTGGTGCTAATTCATTTAAGTTGTTTGGAAAGACGATTCTGATTCCCGAGCCAATTGAAGCTGGTTTGAATAATAATTTAATTAGCTATATAGATGGTGAAAGAAAGGGCAAGTACACAGAGGGCAATGTTTCTAACAATCCACCTCATCCTAAAAAGCCTCAGCTATAGAATGATTTTTGTATGGCAACTCAAGAAAAATGTCTCATTCCGTATGATTATTTGTATTCTGCACTATTATTCCTCCTGCTTTTGCAGTAATCTGATGTGTTCTTGTCTGGTTAGGGACATGTTATTAAAATCGTGCGAACTATTTCTTGGAATTTCATGGTTGATCCTAGAGCTGTTCATTCAGCATTCTTATATACATTAACATTGGTTTTATTCACTATTTCTGCAGGTACCTTTGACAGCTACAGAGTTGACTAGCAAGTTGACTTGTCTAGTAGCACGAGGAATTTTTGTTATGCTTTCTTCTATTTTAGAGTTGTAAATTTTTTGACTTGGTAAAGAACTTGAAATCCCAAATTTTTTATATTTAAAAATTTTCCACCTAAAGCTCGCTTGAATTAGTTGCTAGTCGAATAGTTTTTCGCTTGCTCAACTTTATGGGCCAGTTTTAATTTTGAACGCACTATTTTTAGATCCTTAAAACTATAGAATATTATTGGAGTTTAGAATTTTTACTGATAAAGCATGGCAAACTATATTAGTATCCATAGATAATTGATATGACAATTGTAAACCAAGTGATGAGTTGCTGTCCGAGATCCATCTGGGTCTAAACATAGTCATTGATTGATTAGAAAGGCCAAAGTATGAGTGGTATTTTTTCATGGGCTTTCCTTGAAAACATGAAAATTAAAAATCAAGAAAGCCAATTTTTTAATATTATAATTAGATTAGATATCACTTGTATGGTCCACTAGTCCATACTAGTCATATTAGATTCATCAAAGGATATGTATAGTATTCGTCAACATACTGCTACATGTGATAATGATAAAAGATTCACTTATCATATCCAAATGCCCATAAGTCTGTGTTATATGTTAAGTACCTTAAATGTGATGGAGGGATGCTTTGTGTAAAAAATGGAATGAAGCTGGGATATTTCAAACAAGAATGGAAGCTGAACAACAATGTATATTTTTCTGCCACCTTAAATCTATATACCAGATTCATAACCAAAGACACAACACTTAAAACCTAATTAAGCAGGCTTATCCTTTTTTACAGAAGCCATGCCAGAATACTATTGATGTTATCAATAACTATTACCTCTAATAGTGGAAATTGCATTTATTTAATGCCTTTTGGTCTCTGCTAAAATTCTGGCTTTGATCCTCTGGAGAGCAGCCACTACTTCTATCATATTAATTCTTTCATTAGGAGAAATGGCTAAGCATTCCATTGCCAACTGAAAAATAGATGAGATGCATTGCTCATTTGCATTCAAATGTTGATCTTCTTTTAGTAGCAAACCAGGGGCCACAACTTCAATTACTGCATTTTCTTGTAATGCTTCACTTACCCAATCCTTTAGGCTCATTTCTTCACTAAACATATCATCTGTTGGCTTTCTCCTAGTAAACATCTCTAGCAACATTATGCCGTAGCTGTAAACATCCCCATTTGTTGAGACTTTCCCTTCCAATCCATACTCTAATTCATGTAATAGATATTCATTATAAGAGGATTCAATTTTTGAAAACTAGATAAAATAAAGGAAACATAGAAAAGAAATAAATCAAGAGAAACTATTAAACATTACCTGGTGCGGTGTAACCAATTGTCCCCAAGGTTTTGGTTTGAATCACAACCTCCCCTTCATTAAAGAGCTTGGAAATACCAAAATCACCAACATGAGCAGTCATGTCTTCATCCAACAACACATTGCTTGGCTTTATATCACAATGAACAATAAGAAATGTATGACCATGATGAAGATATTCCAAGGCCAACGCAACATCTATTGCTATTTTTAGTCTTTGCAACACATTTAGCCAATAGTTGTTAGAATACAACCATTTCTCGAGGCTCCCATTTGGCATGTATGCAAGAATCAGGCCTTTGAATTCTGTGTTACTACAACAACCAATTATTCGGACTAAGTTTCTATGCTGAATGGTGCTCAGTATTTCACTTTCAGTATCAAAGCTTTTGGTAGCTCCTTCCAATTGCAAGTTAAAGACTTTTACTACAATATTTAACCCATCTGAAAGTGTCCCTTTGAATACTGAACCAAAACTTCCTCTTCCAAGTAGGTTGGTTTCACTAAAGGCATTTGTTCCTCTTTCAAGTTCTCTATGTGAAATTCTTCTCCAAGCATTACCTAGTGAAATATCAACTGAGGCTGGGGGTAGTACTTTGCTCTGTTTTTGCCTCCTCATGAGCATAAATATGACGATCACCAAAATGAAAGCCAAAATGATAGGGGGTGCAGTATACTTCACATTCTTTGATCTTGATCTTCTAAGATTTTCAATGCAAGGATGAACTTGGAATCTTGTTGCACCACACAGAGCAAAATTGTGAAAAAATGATTCAGCAGTGAAGTTAGCAAAATGTCCCCCTGTAGGAATCTTTCCTTCCAATTTGTTGTAAGACATATTAAGATGTTGAAGGTAGCGAAGATTCTCTAAAGACTTTGGGATCACTCCAGAAAGATTATTATTAGATAGATCCAATGATTTCAAGTTTATGACATCTCCCAAGGATTGTGGAATAGGACCTTCAAATTTATTATGTGCCAAAGATAGAAACTCTATTGATTGGCAGCTACCAATTAAGCTTGGAATATCACCTGAAAATCGATTAAAGGATAAGTCTACTTCATTGATTACCTTCAAACTTGAAATCTAAGGTGAAAGTTGACCACTCAAATCGTTTGAGGACAAGTTTAGAGCCACAATGTCTCTAAGATTCCAGAAGTTGGAGGGTATGGAGAAATTCAGCTTGTTTGCATTTAGATAGACGTTTCTTAGGGATTTAAGTTCACCAAAGCATTGAGGTATTGGACCTGTGAGCAAATTATGACTCAGGTATAAGTCCCCTAAATTGCTCATTCGACAAAGATCTGGGGGAATATATCCTTGTAGTTGATTTTCATTAAGAGCTATTCTTTGGAGGTGCTTTAATTTCCCAAGTGTTGCTGGGATGAACCCTGTCAACTCATTTCCTTCAACATATAAGAGTAGCAAATTGCTCAAGTTTCCAATCTCAGAAGGAATATACCCCTCCAAGTGATTCTCACCAAGATATACAACTTGAAGATTTTTTAATTTCCCAAGTGTTGCTGGAATGAGCCCTGTCAACTCATTTTTAAAAAGATATAATTGCTGCAAACTGCTTAAGTTTCCAATCTCAGAAGGAATATCACCTTTTATATTGCATTGATCTGCCCAGAAGAACTTAAGAGAGGTGGATAAATTCCCAATTGAAGTTGGGAGAATTCCATTAAATTGAGTTTTTGGTATTGCCAAAAATTTCAAGTATTGGCAATTAGATAATGAAGAGATTAGAAACGCCAAATGTCCAGCCAAATTATTTCCCCAAAGATAAAGGAGCTGTAAGAGTCTTAAATTACCAAAGTTGGGTATAGAGCCACTGAATGCGTTGTTGTCCAACTCCAAGATAGTAAGCTTAGAAGCATTGGTGATGGAGCTTGGAATTGGCCCACTGAATTTGTTGCTACTCAAATAAAGCTGTTCCAAATTGAAAAGTGAATTAATCCCCATAAATGAAGAAAGACTGCCTGAAAAGTCATTGAAGGCAAGCGAAAGTGAGGTTTCTTGAATAAAAAAAAAGAATAGAAAAGAAAAGGAAGTGAAGTTTTCAATTTGTTTTGTTATGCCACTTATGTAAGTTACTTTTTTATCATAAGAGAATAATCGTTTGACAACACAGAAATCAAAAAGTGAATTTTCAAAGTGTTAAATTAATAAACGTACCTGTCAAGCTATTTTCATAAAGGTAAAGATATTCCTAGTAAATGTGATTTCCAACTTCCTTTGGTATGCAACTTGTAAGTTTGTGAAGTTTTCTTACAAATTATTTTTAAATTGAAAGTAAAATCTTCACAAAGAATTAAGTCAAGCAAATATGAGTTTAGACAACAAGAAGAAAAATTTCGCTTATCCTTAGATTATACTTAGCACCTTCAATTAGTATTTGAAAAAATGTCATACACGTCAAGTTGTTATCATCTAAGGTATAAAAATTCTTTCCGACACTACGATTTTTAGCCTCAATCAATAATGATGATGATCAGAGGTGTAAATGTAATTTTTTTGTTTCTTTTTCTTTTTTCTGCAAATCTTGCGTTTGTCTCAACATGTGTGTTACAATTCTATTAGGTAGTGAATAAAATAATATCAAAAAGATATGGGACATGTATAATATAAGTTTAATGAACGGGTAAATATAAATTACATTTTGTAGGTTTCCTAGTGTATTTCTTTAAGTTAATTAGAAAATTAGGTGACCATCTTTAATGCATCTGTAATTAGAAAATTAATTTAGAACTATGGGGTGTTTTCTTATTTAAAAGATGTTACAAATTTTTGTATCTTATAAAATATTTTTTAAAACTTATAAAATATTAGGCAACGTTTGATTAAATTTATTTAAAAAATCTTAGAAGCTGATATATTTTATCAGATTACGTATAAAGGAGCAAAGTACGGATCTTATATTTTTCAAGCGAGAAATATTTATTTCATATCTTCAAGCTCTTGTGATGCCAAAATTTGAAGAGAAAAATTGTTTGAGAGCACAAAAATCAAAGAACATATAATGACCTTGTCATGTGACAGACAAATGATGCACTATTTGTTAAGAATATGTACCCATCAAGTTATTATCTTCAAGATACAGATATTTCAAAGAAGTGAGATTTTCAATTTATTTTGGTATGTCACATGTAAGTTTGTTATCATAAGAGAATAATTATTTGAGAACATAGAAATCAAAAAGTGATTCTTCAAGGTGTTAAATTGATGCATGTGCTTGTCAAATTGTTTTTACCGAGATTTGGATTTTTCAAGTAAATGAGGTTTCCAACTTCCTTAATTAGTATGCGACTTGTAAGTTTTTGAACATTAATTCCTTATAAATTATTTTTCCAAAATAATTATCGAACTTGAATGAAACATGAAAAATATTATTATGAGATTAATCATAATTTTCTATTTGAATTAATAAATCAATATTAAATCTAATTAAAGCAATGTATATTAATGAGAGCATCAATAATCAAGCATTCTAATTTTTTCAAACAATAATTTTCAGATGCATTAATTTTGAGTCAATATTCATTAATTAATAGAATCAACTACTTAGTACTTATTATCAAATTTATATAGCAAATGATCATTAATTAATAGAATCAACTACTTAATACTTATTATCAAATTTATATAGCAAATGATTAAACTTGAACAGAACTTGAAAAATATTATCTGATATCGACTGCAATTTTATACTCAAATTAATTTAACATTAAACATCAGTGCTAATTGATCAATTCCTGGTTCCAGAGTACGCACAAGGAGCCTATAGCATCCTATATTTTCCCAAGCTAGCTAGAGATCTAAAATTCTGATATATTTATTCCAAGTTGCTATATATTTTACATTTCTAATACTAAAGGAATTTATTAACAATTCAAAAATAAGTACTTTATTAAAATTTCAAAACCAAGTAAAGAATTTTTAAAAATTTTAACAAATAAGTTTAGAAGCATCAATGATAGAGCTAGGAGAAGCCCTGTTGAGTTTGTTATCACCCAAAGAAACATGAAAGCCCCATATATATAGTTGAAGGAACAGTACCAGAAAACTGATTTAATTCAAGGTGTATATTCTTCAAGGTTGATATGTTGAAGATGGAAGAAGGGATAGAGCCAGATAAGTGATTGTTTGATACAGCCAATATCTCGAGGTAAGCCAAATTACCAAGCTCTTGCGGCAATTCACCTGCAAACATAATCTGAATTTTAAATTTTATTGTGCGAACAGTTCTTTAAATATGATATAAAAGTATTGTATATTTAAGAAAATTAAATAATATGAAACTTTCCTGCATGATGGTTTTGTTATATAAAGAGCTTAACTTATAACATGCCAAGCAAAGTAAGATAATTTTCAAATAGTATAGTTACTATTATATGACAAAGTGACCACACCTGTTAACTCATTTGACCATACAGATAAGGTTCGAAGCATGCTCAAACTCCCAATTTCACTTGGAATGTTGCCATTGAAACGGTTGTTGGGTAAGCGAAGATCCTCAAGTTTCTTGCACTTGTATATATTTGGTGGAATTTGCCCGTAAAGCTGATTGAATGAGAGAAAGAGTAATTTAAGCTTTGGCATATTATTGTTGCATATATAATCTGGGAGTCCACTTGATAGATTATTAAATCTTAGAACAATTGCTCTCATAGAAGATACATTAAAGATACCAACTGGTATGGGGCCCACTAATGTATTATGCTCTAAATTTATAGTTTCTAAGGAAGATAAGTTGCCTATCTCTTGTGGAATATACCCACTAAGAAAATTGTATCCCATATCTAAACTTTGTAGCTTTGAAGCATTGAATAAATATGGATGGATGTTGCCTGAGAAGGAGTTGTTATTCAAATGTACATGTTGAAGTTCATGTAAGGTTCCTAGCCATGATGGTATTTCTCCCGTTAATAAGTTAACCCCCATGTAAATCTCTTTCAAATGATGCAAATTGGATAGCTCATTGGGTACAGAGCCTGTGAAATTGTTGAAGCTTATGTCTAAAGATCGAAGAAACGTCAAATTTCCAAGATGTGGAGCTATAGTTCCTTCAAGCTTGAAATAAGAAAAATTTAAAGCTATAACTCTATGGTACTTGGAGCCACAAGAGACACCAATCCAGTAACAAATGGATGTGTTACTGGACCAACTCTCTCTCAAAATGCCATATGGATCTGAAGTGATAGAATTTTTAAAGGCAAGTAATGCATATTGATCTGTAGTAAAATTGAAAAATATTGAGGCTACATAAAGTGTAATGCTATTTAATAACAATAGTGCAAGAGCAAAGAGAAAACAAAAATTCCCCATTCAATAGGTATTTTTAAGGAATTTGTGTAGCTAATAGGTGGGTACCTTAAGGCATGCTCTAGTGCATATATATATAGATCGAGTGAAGACTTATCTCCAACACATTGAAAGTCTTTATCTAGCGCATGGTTGTGGGGCAAAAAGACCATTCCAAACAACATGTTGCAATATAGAAAATTATGTTAAGGATAGTTGATAGATTTAAGTAAACTTTTCTGTTCATGAGCCTTCATGACTTTGCATGGGTTTTTATATGGAAAGTGCAACAATTATGATATATAAGAAGAAAATCATCCTAATAAAAATTAAATTTTCTTATTCATTCTCTAAAATTAATTGACCATTCTTATAAACCATTTATTTGATTGGTTAACTTAAGAGAAAAAATTATTAATAAAAGTATATTATTTAAAAAATATTAATCTGCTTTACAAAAATGAGTTCAAGTGGTAGGCAATGAAAAACTAAAATCATTAATGATTTGATAAGATGTGAGGGGCTTAGGGCTTGTCGAAAGGTTAAATTGATATTTCTTGTCTGTCCATATCGGTTATATATACAATATGTATGTAAATAATCTTTTAAGTGTATAATAAAATAATATTTGTAAAAATGAATGACTTAAATAAAACAGAAATAAAATCAAATAGGTTCTTAGTGAACAAGAAGAAAATACACATGCACAAATAGTGGATCACTCGCAAGTAGATTGGCTTTAAATATGTTATCTTAAGCAAGTTGTTTCTAATATTTCATTAATTATCTGGCACGAATTAAAGTTAGTGATCTAATGATCATAATATCAAACTAATCAATTATATTATATAAATTTGTTTTCAAAAATTTTTACTTTACCATAATAATTAAATTTTTCAAATTTAATAGAGACATAAGAATTTTGTATAACTATTTAGTTGTCAGTATTGAAAATTAACTACAAAAACTGTAACGAGTTGTTATTAATCATGTGCAGTAATGTATGTCCAGTAATAATAAAAATTTTCAAAATAACTTGGTAATTAATTATGTATTTGCTTTGCCTGTGACAATTTATACTGAATTCTTATCACTATTAAATTTAACAAAATTAATATTGTTACAAAATGAAAATCATTACCAATTATATATATATATATATATATATATATGCTGATTGCTAGTGGCAACTTTAATGTTACCAGTTAACGTTTTATCATTGTGAATAGAAATATCTTTAGTTTTAATTTGGTATTTAGTCTGCACGTATAAATTGATGCAATGATATTTTTCAACTTGAAAACAGTTGATTTGTGTGGTTATAAGGTAGGCATATCGAAGTTGTTGGATATTTATGTTATGGTGTATATTGATATGTGCATAACTCCAACCTCTAAGAGAAAAGGACCCCAAGAAGACTAAGACCTCAAAGTCATCGGTCCATGTCTTTTGTCTTCTTTCATTCCTTGATATCAGCCAAGATTATATTATTGGATGGCCAGACCACTCCAAACTAACAC
>JACGDI010001370.1:114757-135102 GCA_014898725.1 Jacaranda copaia
AGTTTGAAGTTGATATGCATGTGATGGGGGCAAAATTAAGGTGGAAAAAGAAAAACAGTCACTACATAAAATTAGGATATTAGTTGAAACTAATTTATAATTAATTTTAAAAATTTTAATTTTAATCATAAAATCGATCATAACTAAATGCGGGACACATGCTTTCATAGCTAACCTTGTTACAATTAATCATAGCTGATAATTGTTCTTGTTATATATATTTTAATTTTTTTATGAATAATACACAGTTGATCTATTGCGCTTGCAACAAATATAACTACAGATTGCAAGTTAATATTTTTGTTTATTAATTTAAAATATTGCATTGATGCAAAAAAAATTGTTGTTATAATTTGTAGCTATAATTATGAAATTAATTTAATAGCAATTTTTCCATAGTGGGTACTTAATTTTTTTGAGTAGTGATTTTTCAGTAAAATGGTTGAATGTATTACCCTATCAATAATTATTAGTTATCGATTTATATTAATTAATCATCAACAAATAATTATTATTACTAGATTATCACTATACATGTATCATTAGTTATAATAGTGATAAATTAAATACAGTTCTTCTCACTATAAAACTAATTGTAAAAATCATTAATTTGATCAAAAATAAAATAAAATCACTAGTCAAGTTTTGCAAAGTCAATTCTTTAAAACCTTCGTTATGGACATGAATTAAACTTTGGTTCAATTTCCCATTTTCTTCCCATCTTCCAATCTTCTATTTTAATAAGTTTTATTAAGCAATTCTATCATTTTTATCAATGAGTAGCTATAATTAAGCAATGACCACTCACTCCCAAGTCCTTAAGTATGGGTTAATTTCCATTGGATATATAATAACTTCATTAAATTAAACTTCATTATTTAAGATTATTAGATGCTTGGTAAGTTATTACAATTTAATTAAAATATTGTAAACTTAAATACATCTACAATTTTTAGAGAGATCAAATATTTTTTTTTATTTACACCCAGATACTAAAAATCTAAAAAAATTGAATCCACAAACTTCGTACTTATACATGTGTATATATATATATATATATATGAAGGAGACACGATTGGACAAATTGAATTTTAGAAATCTATTATGAAAAAAAACATTGTATTTTTGTACTTAGTATACGTGTGGTGAAAATACTTTTTGAATATAAACATTTGCACTTGTCCTAATATTTCTTGTCGAATATTAGGTCAATATGTACTCTTCGCATGTAAAAGGTAGAAAGAACGAAAGTACAAATGCAGTTTCCATGCCACTGGTCAGTTCCTTGCGCGGCAACCACTTAAAGCAACAAAAAAAAAAAAAAGAAAATATTTTGCACAATCACACAGTAATTGCCATGTCATCATATAAGTATTTGTCTCTTATCATAAATAATAATGAACAAAGTTTGTTCGTTGAGGGGCTTTATTTAATTTTATTCTCACAAACATTTTTGCATTTTCAGTCCTAAAATAGTGAAAACACATTTGCTTCGCCTTATTTTTTTCAGAAAAGAAGTGTAGAAAATACATTTCTTTCAAGAACTTCCATGTTTTTGACAGAATATTTTTTTAATGCATTTTTATATATTTATGAACAACACATTTACTTGAGGAATCGATGGTTGGAGGATAATTTATAAAATATTTTCTTCTTTTTATCTATCTAGATATTTTTTATGATAATAATAATAGAACTCCTCATCATGTATGACTACTAATAAGACAAGACTTTATCGAATTTGGTCTTCAATATTTAAATGAATTTAGAAGTTATCACTTACCAAATAATATTTATAAAAATAATTTTACATGCCCTTTTCTCCAAATTCCTTCATTATATATTACGCTGAAATTAATTTTTACTTTAAATTAGAAAAATTAATGTCGTAAAGCAGTTCATAAGTTATTTTTTATTTTTTATTAAGATAAAATTCTTAAAAAATATATATTAAGTTTTTAATATTTGACGATAAATTTAAAAATTATAATATTACAAATCAGTCCCTCAACCCACTGAATCGATCGACATTTTATTTTTGCATAAAGAAATCAGACAATCTCATTGTATAAATGTGAAAACACATTTTTTGGCTTACAAAATCGTTGTAATAAATGAAATCAAACAAACAGCTCTTTCTCATCACAAATTTTCTACTTATTGCCAACCACATATATTATTACCGATAAAAGATATCCCGCGTCGGTGCCGACACAAATTCCCGCCGACAGTGCCACCGGGTGTACCAGGTGACAAACTCTGACCCATTAAACCTTAACCCGCAAGAGACGGTCCTTTTACAGCGTCGGTGGTTGTAATATATATACTGGTATTCGTCTAATAAAGTACTTTCCCTTTTGTACTTTGGTATATTACACATCAGTATCTATAGATATACATGTATCATACGTACATTTAGAACTAGTTTGATTGAAATGCTAAGATGAAATATAAATATTGTATCTCATTTTATCATTCGCTTGATTGGAGTGACAATAAACACTTGAACCTAATGAATACTAAAATTCGTGTTTATATGTGCAACTCCTATGTTAAATTAATCTGCCACCCTCATGGCCCCATAGGTTCATTTATCATACTAATTAAATTATATCATAATAATAAAAAATCACATGAATTATCTCATGATAAATATTAGCAATGAGATGCCTTAAAAATTCAACCAAATCAACCCTTAGTCTCCTTAGAATTTTCATAATATTTAATTGTCCGTCTTCAAAGATTACCTTAATTTCCCGTCTACAAATGTAACTACTTAAAATGACATTACAAATCATTGAACAATTAAATATTAATAAAGAGTCAAAAAAAATTCAACCATTAATAATTTCATGCCAATTGTATAAAGCGGGTGGTAATCCATATCTTATATTGTTAATTAACGCGATAAATGAAATTGGAAATACTTCATCCAAGACACAATGTTTGTGTATGTGTTAACTAATAAATAAATATATATACACATAATGTTAACTACCATTAATTTCAATAATTAATCATACATCAAAGATTGATTAATGAAAATTGTATTAAATCACAATATGAAGTACTTTGATATAATTTGAGCTCAAGATTAATTTTAAAATCTCTAATTTGTCTTTTAAACTAGATTATGTGCGGGCGAACTAACATATATATATATACATATATAAATGTATATATATAATTAAATTTATCATCAAATATTAGATTATTTTTTAAGTGGCTAATTAATTCAGTGACATCATTAAGCTTGAGGTATGAATTTAATAAACCTTTAGGGCCTGTTTACTTTGTTGGATGAGGCAGGATGAAACCCTACATCGTGCCTCATCTCATATTTACTTTGTGGAATTAAAACCCTATAAAAATATGTCGGCACACAACTATGCGGATGATTTGACTGATATGCCATTTCACCTTTTGAGATGGGATGGTTTTATCACACCTTTGGCGCAGCAACTTCAAATAATTTCTGGTTGCGGCGCCAATCAAAAAATTTAAAAATAATTAAAAATATATTTATATTAAAATAATTAAAAGAAATATCGATATATATTATTTGTGTAAAGATGTTGTATTGGAATGAAGAAAAATAATTTCTTAATGTTAAATTAAAAAAGGAAGAAATAGTTGAATGTTGTATTGAATGGAGAAAAATTATTTTTTTTATGCTAAATAGAAAAATATTTTAACTATGAGTAGTTTAGTCTTTTATAATTTATCCAAGTTTTATAATTCATGTTTATGTAAACATTTTCAATACAATAATTCAATTTTATCATTCATATCATCCCACAAAATAAACATCCAATAAAAAATATAAAACTATCCTAATTCTACTTTTCATCCCTTATTTCATTCTGTCACCCCACATCCCATATCACAAAGTAAATGAGTCCTTAGAATACATGTGTATGCATGTATAAATAAATAAATATTGAATGTTAGTCATTTCGAGATATTACTCCATATCAATAGAAGCTTTTATTTTTTTAAAAAATACAAGATGGATTTAGATGAATTTATAAACAACTTGCATGCCATGAGATTTTTTAATATAAAATAAAATCAAATATATAATTATGACTTTGAAATTTTAAGAGTAAACAAATAAATATCATCTATATAAATTATATCATAACAATAATCAGTATCAAACATAATTCAGTTGCATTAAAATATTATACGACAGACACAATTTTTCTCTTCCCACAAACTTTGAATTTCAAAGACAAAATAGATCTTCGAAGATCACACCAAATGTCAACCTCTCCCCTCAATTCATGCCTAAAATTCTTATATTTAGCACTTCTATGCATGACAAAAACAAATTATGCGTATGTCAAATGCATTTGAAATTTGCAAGGCTATTGTGAAAAAAAAAAAGGAAAACAAAAATCAATCCAATAAAAAATCTAAGGATTCGTTTGAATTTGTTTTCTAAAGGCAATTTTATTTTCTATTAAAATAAATAATAAAAAATTAATTACAAATTTAAATTTAAAAATAAAATATTGTTTGCAAATTTTATTTAAAATGTAATGATTATATAGGGTTGAAATAGGTTGTATTGGGAAAATATACTATTTTTGTATTAAAAGTCATGAAAATATAAATAAAAAAATAAAAAGTGAAAATGGAGAGAAAGTGTAATAGTATGTTTTAGAGAATATTTTGAAAATGAAAATATTTGTGAAAATAGAGGAAAAATTAATAATTTTTTATTTTCATTTTCAGGAGAAAATGAAAAGGGTATTTGAAAATAAAACCAAACGGACATTAAATGGGCAAATTTCCAAAAAATATATATACACATGTATATTTTTGCACTACGTGTACGGTGTACATATACAAGAAGAATATCCAAATATTTTATATACAATTATTTTTGAATCTTACGACATAATGTTCTATACACGTGGGGTGGTTCCTAAAAATAGGGTAAAATGGGGCATGTGACATGCAACGTGGCATTGATAATTTAATTTTTCTTACTGCCATAAGGTGATGGTGACGTGGAAAATAATAAATTTAGATTGTGACCGCTGTCATGTTGAAAGCAATATTTTTATGTGAGATTTTTTTTGTCATACCGAATTATTTATTTTTCTCCTATTTGTTTCAATGTAGGGTTAAGAAAAATAATGGTATTATTAATTGATTGAACTTATACTTATTTATTAGACCATGATCAAAATCATGGGACATGTTTGGAGTCATTTCAGGAAAAATGTCATGGAAAAATGTATTTTAGTATGTAATGTACAAAAAAAAGCACAGAGAATAAAATTATATTTAATTTTATCTTAAAAACTAATTTATATATTGTATATTAGAAATGTGTTTATTATTATTATTATTATTATTATTATTATTATTATTATTATTATTATTATTATTATTATTATTTTTCCCTTAAGAGGATACATGCCTTTCAGGTAATTACTTAAAACCAGCCAATTTATTTTTGTAAAATTATTTGGTTTTATTTTTGAGGAATAACAATATTCTCAAAATTAAAACCAAATATTGTCATGAGTTGATGTTAAAAATATTTAAAATTTTCACTTTGGTTGTTAGAACCAAATATAATTTGCATCTATGTTGGTATTGAATAATTAATTTATTATTATCACTATTATTTTTCTTGCTTAGTGCATCATATGGAATTAAATTAATTTTAAGAGCTTGGAATTTTGCTCAGTTTACCTTATTTTTTTCTGGCAAAGAATGCTTAGAGGAACTTATGATGATTAAGTCAAAATAAATATTTAACGTGCAAATTCAAAAATCGAAAAATTAAGTAGCACTAATATCAAGAACTTGGAAGGTTTTTACATTAACGAACAGATCCCTTGTAACTTTGATTTTTATTAAAAAAATTATAAAATCAACAATAATTTTTAAGGGGAAAAACTACAAAAGTAGTGCTAACATCAATACTGGTTGTTTTAACACAACAAAACCCACTAGCCTATTTATCAAGATCCCATAAGTGGATCCAAAACTTAGCCCAACAACTAAGATTATGGGCTCAACTCATAATTAATTGCTAGTAATTGGTGCATATTCGATGCTTGTGCATCTAAATATTAAAGCATAGTTGATGTACACATATATAAGGTATACGTATAAAAATTTTATTATGTTTTTCATATAGTCCAATAAATGTACATGTGATATCTTAAATGAATGGCATTTTCAATGGAATATGAAACTTTGTAAAACATCTTTCTTCGAATATTTTTTTCCTCATAAAGTGGGAGTATGAAATGACGGTAGCAGGAGGATATTAGTGAGACAAAGGCTATGTTTGGTTACATTCTCGCAAAAGAAAACTATTTTGAGAGAATGTAACCAAACATATGGCTTCTTTTTCTCTCAAAATGATTCCTAAAATGACTAGATTATCTTTGTAATTTAACTAGAAAATGACCAAAAATTCTATATTTTTTACATCACAATCATTACCATCACATATACATACATTTTACATATCACAATATTTTATTATTACATCATAATAAAAAATACTACTAAAATCCATTTTCACTCTCAAAATTCAATAAAAAGATATTGATTTGACTGCTACAGTAGAATTTGTTTCCTTCCCAAATATAAACAAACATACCAAATTTTTCCAAAATAATTTTCTTACTATTCTCAAATCATAAATAAACATACATCACATTCTCCAATATAAATTTCACATTCCCCAATCACACTACCAAAACTCATTCTCCCAAAATATATAATCCAAAATTCATAATTTATAAACAAACATTACCAAAGTAACTCATAGTTAGGGTGAGCAAAATTATCCATTCCTTGAAAAAATTGATTAACCAATCAAACTGAAACCGAATTTACAAAATTGATTTGTCCAATTGATTTTCAGTTTGGTTAATGATTAATTTTTTATAAGTTTTTGGTTAGGTTCGGTTTGATAATTTTTACAGAAAATTAATTAAAAACCGATTTAACCGATTTTTTCAAAATTAAAAGTTTATGTACTTTGCATCACCACTAATTTTACTTGGTTTCATAATGTTTGTTGCCATTCCATGCATTTATATCTATGTTAATTTTACGGTTGATACTACGGGATAATCTCAATCAATTATATACATATAGAGTTTGTTGCATTTTATAAACTTCCATTTATTTGAGAAATTTTTCATGGATCATTATTTGCATTAAAAAAAATATTGAAGGTCATTACAAAAAATCATATGACAATGAAATATGGATCATCAAATTGCCTAGATGGAGCTACACTCTTATAATATTTTTGAATAATGATGTTGAGAAAAAAATTTAAATAAGAAATGATTAATTGGTTAATTATCTGAACCGAATTGACTTATTTTGGTTAATTTTACCGATTAATTGAAAATTTTGATGTGGTAAACGGTTACCATTTTTTTTTCATTTTGGTTAATTAACCGATTGGTTCGATCGGTTAATATACTTAACTGATCGATGCTCGCCCCTATTCGTAGTTGCTTATATATATATATATATTATTTGTTTATTTTTTGCGAGTAAACAGTAAAAAATTCATTAGCTTAAATCAAGCGAGAGCACAACAAAGTACATCATCTATGTCTATCTCATTTAGATTAAATAACACTTATTGCTAAAAATTAGAGCCATGGCCAAGTTGAGTTGGAGGGTGTTTGGCTAAACTTATTTTAAACACCTTATAAGCTCCTATATTTTATAAGATATTTTTGAAACTTATAAAATATTAGATCTTATTTTTAAAATAAGTTGTTAGAACGCACGAAACTCATTGGAGGGCAATCATGGAAATTCATACGACGCCATTAGTTTGGATTAAAACTGACCCTTAGCCCATGGGCAATATCTCCAATCCACCAAAAGCAACCAATCCGTCAAATAAATTCAGACATCTGTAGTACAGATAGTTACATGACTGAAGGGGCTGATACGGACAGTTGTCTAATTATAATTATAATTATAATTTGATTTTTATTAATATAATAATAAATATTTTAAAAATAATTTTATCGATAAATTAGTAGTTCGTTTGTTGTTCTAATAGTTAAAGGTTACTGGTAAAATTTAGTGATCAATTAATGGATTAAGGTCATATTTGATACTATCTAATAGCTACAATTAAGTTTGGTGATATATGCTAATAAATTGTCTCTTGTCTGATAAGTGAGATGGGTAACATGGGCCGACTTGCAATTTATGCTTGGCCTATCACTGTGCAATAAATTAAGGCCTATTCTTGTAGCGGTTTGGGAGGTGCAATTAATCAATTGTATCTCTTCTGGTTAAGTTATCTTACTTAAATTTGATAATATTCCCTTAATATAGGTGAGTAAATTTTCAATTATACCCTTTTTAAGGGCAAAATAGTCATTTCAAAAATAATACGTTGTATCAAACACATCATAGCAGATTATCTGCAATTTATGTGGTGGCTTATGTATATTACAATCTCAACTATCAAACATGATTATCTAACCTCTCCTTATCAGCCACTATTATGATAGCATCTATTACCCAAATTCTATATCAAATATGGCCTAAGAGTTTGAGAATCGAGGCCCAAAGGCCTGATTTCTATACTATTGGGTCTAGTTCTCTCGGGCCTTGGGCCTCCGACCCTTGTTTAGAAACTTTTCATCTGGTTTTCATATTTTACAAGGAAATACCAACCATGAAACTGATAAAGACTACTGTTCCAGATGAACACCTATTTAATGGAAGACGTTTTGGATTGGATTTGAGAATCTTGGTCCAAATGATTGTTAGTAAATTGAAGCCCAAGCGAAGAATATAGGCCTAAGATGGCAGCCCAAATAATAATGTGACGTATTTTGAAATGCATGATATTTTATTCCAATTTTCTGAAACAACAATACACCACATTAGTTTCTTCAAATTATGCATGGGATTTTGTTTCAATTTTTTGAAACAACAATAAATCATATTATTTTCTTTAAATTCTTCTTTCTAATTAAAGAATATCTAAACCACCTATATTGTTTGAAGAATTGAAAATGGGCAAGATACCATCTCATTTTGATATGATACAATTTTCTAGGGTATAAGTGTTGTCATAATAGTTGTCACAGGAGCATTTTTTATTTATTTTTTCATAAAGCTTTTTCTCGCGTGCTATGTGACCTAGCCCACGACGAGGCTAATCAACTAGCCTGAGCACTCTGTCATGTGCTTTTATTTGATTTGCACGGCGTTTATTCAAGTAAGGCAACAACATAATTTAAGCGTGTAGCAGAATCTAAAAGAACACGATAAAACTTAACCACTCCAACCTTATAGTAATTCCACAATCTCAATACAAATGATGTCAATGCCTTTATAGAAAACGTCTGCTTCAACTCTAACACTTACTATGTGGACCGTGAGGTTTTTGGCTTATAAACATCTAATGGCGGAGCTAGAAAATATTCCCAGTGGAGTCAAAACTTTTACTAAAGTAGATCACATTAACTAATTAATATAATAAACATCTAATTTAGAATTGGAGCACGTTATTTTCAAAGGTGACAATTTGACCTTGATCTCATGCCTTAGCACATTTACCTCTGGTTGGTTTTCATTCTAATATTGTCCTTTAGTGACTGTTTCTAAAATTATGTAATGGCTTTTTACAATATGCAATGATTCTTTCCTTAAAAAAAAAGATCACATTAACTAATTAATATAATAATATTAATTAAATTTTAAAAATAAATTGAAGTAAAAACTATAAATAAAAATGGAATTATATAAAAAATACTTACAATATCATTTACACTTGTCCCCATCTCTCTTTAGATTCATGAAAGCGTTGCATAATGGCTTCATTAGATACATCATCAAATACATCCTTTTCTATAAATGTAAGCATGCGATCATTTAACCACTCATCACCAATCCAGTTTCTCAGTCAATTTTTAATATATTTTATGGTAGAAAAAGCCCTCTCCACTGTTGCTGTAGCCACTGGCAAAATCAATGCTAATTTTAAAAGCAAATATACAAGTGGATACACCCTATTCCTCTTTGCCTCTACTAACTTTCGAGCAAGATTATCAATTCCCTTCAATTCCAAGAATTCTTCATGAGACCACATGTCAACAATGTAGTTCTCAAGCGGATTATCAAGTCTTAAGCGTTCTACATTGGAGAATTTAGATGGATAAAACGTGGCCAATTGCATGAGTCTATCTTTATTGAAAGAAGAAAGTGAATCATCCAGACTCAAGCAAGCTATGCATGTAAGCAACTTTGAATTTGCCTTTGTAAAGGACTATTTATTTCTTGAAGTTGCATCTCAATCACTTGATTGAATATTTCTATTCGAATATGATGCTCATTACTGATTTATTGAGCTTTCCATTGAGATCTTTCTTGGGCTTTAAAGTTATCATTCATGTTCAGGATTCAAATGCCATGAACATTACAAAATGTAGAGACCTCACATAACAAAAACTCCTATCCTTCATCTCTCATGTTTTGCAATCTTGTTTTACAAACTCTAGCTTATTTCATGGAATTCAGAATATCTTGATCCTTTCTTTGTAGAAGTATTGATAAATCATTTGTTATTCCCAAAATTATTTTCATTAAGTATAAATTAAATGCAAATTCAAAAGAATGTGAGTAATCCATCAAAACATGTGATTAAACTCTTTTCTCAAGAACTATCCCTTCCTTTTCATTATCTTCAGGTACATCAATCACAGTAGAATACATATCAAGCATATTTAAAAGCGATGCATAATGTGACCCCCATCGAGTGTCACCAGCCCTTTTCAAATTAGTTTCTTTGTTTAATCCGCGTCCACTTTGAATTTCATCATTATCTATTGCTTGAGCTACTTTGGCAGCCTATGTCTCACGAATAGTATCCCGACATTTGCAAGACGCACCAAGCACATTCACAATATTTGACACCATGTTAAAGAATAAAGTAATATCCACTTGATTTTTAGCAACCGCCACAAGGGTCAATTGAAGTTGATGGGCAAAACAATGAATATAATGAGCCGCTTGATTTTCTTTCATAATCAAACTTTTGAGGCCATTGAATTCCCCGCTCATATTACTTTCACCATCGTATCCTTGTCCACGTATATTTGACAAACTAAGATCATGCTTCAAAAGTAAATTCTCTAGTGCAAATTAAGTGATGAAGCTGTTGTTTCTGTAACATGAGCAATTCTAAGTAATCTATCCATAATAAATCCTCTTTTATCAATATAGCATAAGACAATGGCCATTTGTTCTTTACCTAACACATCTCTTGACTCATTAACTAATATTGCAAAATAGTCATCTCCAAGATCTTTAATGATAGAATTCCTTGTTGCACAGGCAGCAACATTCACAATATCTTTTTGAATATCAGGTGATGTCAGTTTTAAGTTCTTTTGCATTCTTCCAACAACAACTTCGTTGATAACATCATTATGATTTGCAAGAAAGTCAAAAGCTCTAGAAAATTCCCCCCATTGCTTGAATCTAAGGATTCATCATGGCCACAAAAAGCTAAACCTTAACGCAAAAGAAATCTTATGCAATCAATTGATGCAAGCAATTTAATCCGATATTCTTTTTTCAATTCATCACTTTACTTTTGAAAAGCAAAATATATATGCTAGTCTTGATTCATCAAGTCATGACATCTTTTCAAAGCTTGATTGTGTATGCTATTACAATCAACATGAGCATCAAATCTTTCTTTCTTACTCCAACCAAAAAAGCTAGTTGTAACAAAAGTATCACCCTTAGATTGTTTTCTAATATCTGGCTTAAATAAGTAACAGGGTAGACAAAATGTTGCATCTTTGCTAACACTATATTCCAACCAACTACCATAGATGTCAAACCATTTAGCATTAAAGCGACGTATGACACCGCAAATATTTCGCTTTGGAAAATTATGTTTCCGTGGTTGACAAGGACCTTTTTTCAGATACGCTTTTCTTATTTCATCCCTTTGACTTACATCATATTCTGAAATTCTGTTGCATAGTCTAGGATCTACAGGAAGCTCATTGAATTTAATCTTACTCTTTTTAGAAAATTGATTGACACAATCACTAGAAGAAGGTTCTTGATTTGACCTTGAAGCTTGTAATGCTGGTGAAGTTTTTGATAGTCTGGTCACAAATTTATCCATTTTTTTAGTTGGTCAAACATAAACCAATGATCAAAATATAATAAACTAGCAGTTAAACTAAATATTCAACAATCACATATTCACATATCATAGCTTTAAATAGATTAATTAAAAAGATGATGAAAAAGATGGCAAGAAAAATAAACTAATTTAAGCATTAGTTAACTGGTTGGATCATATATATAATATATTCCTCAATTACTAAACAACATCAAAAAAATCATACATACTCCATGTGTGCCAACCGTTGAGATGAAAAGGAAATTCAAGGGAGGCCCATTCAGACGTGTAGGCTTGTAATTAATTTGGCGTCTGTGTACATAGAGCCAAAAAGCCAGTTAAAAAATAAAAAAAATAAAATCATAAAAAAACGTATGGCAAGTAATTAGTAGTAAATTCAAAACTTACACATCCCATAGCTAGAACATGAGTTGATAAACCATCCCATTTGCTAACTGCCTAGCCATGGGAGGTAAACAACTAAACCTACAGCTTCAACCTATCCCTGCAAGGCCTTAAGGAGACATTAAAACAACCCAAAATAGATGGCTTTTGACCAAGAAAAATGGGAGGGAATGGCTATGTGTGTTGATTGCTGAGAGAAAAAAGAAAACCAAGGGAGTGGCTGGCTTGTTCTGGAAGCTTGCTTATTCTTCTAATGAGGGAATAACTTACTCTTGAAGCTTGTTTAGTTCTAGTAAATTGAAAACTCTAAACTTAAGAGTTATTTCAAAATTTTTAATTTATGTTAGAATAAGGTTTAATTTTATATTTAGGTGTTAAAAATATTTTTCGATAGAGTCAAAATTCTCAAAACTTTGAAAGTTATCTTACTGATAAAAATAACATTTACTGATTAAAAACCGGATACCAATAGGATAAAATTCAAATGTTTAAAGAATTACAAATTAAAAATTAATTAGGGGTATTTCAATAAAAGAAATTTCAGGAGTTCAAGGGTTCCTAATTCAATTACAATTGAATTATGGCAATATCATTTGGGTGAGTTTCAACTACTTATGAAATCAAAATTTAATTATAGCTTAATTAGGGGAAATTCTAAGTTGTTACATAAAGTAATTTGATTTTTTTTAGTGTATATAATTTCAACTTTTGTGCATTTATATTTTAACACACAATTTAAAAAGATGATATAGGAAAGGATACCAATTAATCAATTAGTCACTTTTTTCCTAGTTGAATTATTGACTCCTCATTAAAGAATTTTCATGTTTTTCACTGGGGTCAATTGAAGGTAAATTTTATTTTTTTGAAAATATTACATATATATATAAGGAAAAAAAATTTCAGTGGGGTCATTTGACCCCACTGAACACTAAGTGGCTCTGCTACCGCAAACATCTATAACAATTGCTTGAAGTGGACATCTTCAACTGCTAAGAGCTACCTTATCAAAAGCCAACATGCATTAGGCCCAATCTAACAAGGTGCTAGGCATACTAGTAGTTTTTTGGATTGTAGCCTGCAATGCCAAGTTTCTTGGCGATTATTCAAATAAGTCAAACCACAACCTCCCACTTTTTTCCTAAGCCATAATCATTTGCTAGTCACTTGCGCACTTTCTTTGTTATTGTCGTCCAATCGGATCGTCAACTATTGCTCACATGTATGCCACATGTTCATGGTGTGTGCTAGGCTATCTTACAGATCAACTTGTCATATTGGTCTATTGCTATGTCTGCCGTTGTCCACTATGCACGCCAGCTATTGCTTGTGCGTATGCAACCCTTCAAACTGTGTCCCAAGTCATGTTTACTACCATGTGTATGCTAATCTTAGTTCCCTACACACACCCATCTTAGTTTTGCACAAGTTTTGCCCATCATCTTATCTAAGTGTTATTCAATTAGGCGCATAGTCCAACCCCGTGCGCACATCACCCCGTTAGTGCCTATCACTTGTGCACAATCTACCCACATCTTAACGCATGACACACAGCATGGTCCACCCTACTCCTATAACTTAATTTTTAGCTACCCAACATTTAGAACTTACACAGTCATGTCCAATTTGCCATGCCGATCGCAAAGGTCAAACAATAATCTATTAATATTATTATTGAAAAGTGTTGTTTATTATCTCTCCTCTTGCTCTCTCAAGTACTTCTACTCCCATTTTAGTTTCTATCATCTCCATCTATCTTTTTGCCCCCTACTTTTAGCTTCAAAAATCTTTTTATCAGTTTCTTTCCATTCTTTCCCCCTTTAATGAATTTTCATACGAAAACCTCCTTGTAATTTTTTTTAAAAATAAGTCAACATCTAGCAATTGCTTGGAATGGACATCTATAACAAGGTGGTTGTAGTAGACATCTTTAGGTGCTAGGTGTACTAGCAGTTTTTTGGATTATAGCTTGCAATGCCAAGTTTCTTGGCAATTATTCAAATAAGTCAAACTATAACCTCCTACTTTCTTGCTAAGCCCATAACTATTAGCCAATCACTTGCCCACTTTCCTTGTTATCATTGTCCAACCGGATTGTGAACTATTGCCCACATGTGCACAATTGTTCACCGCATGCACTAGGCTATCTCATAGATTAGCTTGTCATATCAGTCTATTGCTACACCCACCATTGCCCACTTTGCGTGCCAACCTATTGCTTATGCGCGTACTACCCCTCAAACTATGTGCCAAGTTATGTTTGCTACCATGTGTGTGCCAATCTTAGTCCCCACACACACTCGTCTTATTCTTGCGCAAGTTTTGCACACCATCCCTTCTAAATGTCTTTTAATTATGTGCACAGTCCAACCCCACAAGCACACCGTCCCGTCAATGCCTATCACTTGTGCACAATTTACCAACCTCTTAGTGCATGGTGCACAGTATGGTCCAACCTACACCCATGACTTAATTTTCATTTGCCCAACACTTAGAACTTACACCATCATGTCTAATTTGCCATGCTAATCGCAAGGGTCTAACAATAGTCTATTGATATTACTATTGAAAAGTGTCATTTATTGTCTCTCCTCATATTCTCTCAAGTACTTCTACTCCCATTTTAGTTCCTATCATCTCCATTTATCTTCTCCCCCCCTCCTCCCTACTTTCAGCTACAAAAATCTTTTTACCAATTTCTTTCCATTTGTCCCCCCTCTAAATGAATTTTCACATGAAAACCTCCTTATAATTTTTTTAACACGGATTAAGCATATGCATCTTTTTTGTTCTATTGTCAATCGATTTACATCATGGAGTATGCACGACCTTCTATAGTTTCGATTCTATCATTATATATCTTTTGCATTCTATTGAAAACCAATTTTACATTATATACACTTATTAGAAAGAAGTAGTAATCTCGCAAGTTTTGGCATTACAATCTTTACCATCATGGGCTGAAATCCTATCACCCCTACTTATCAGTGCTCTTTTGAGGGATAACAAAAAATCAATTGAGATCGATTTAAACTGCATGGAATCATTCATCCTTATGAAACTATAAAACATAGCTCAAAGTTCACATTCACATCATCTCTAAAATCAAGTCCGCTGCAAAAACATCTTTTAACAATGAAATGCACACCTTTGTTTAAGTTAAATAAGGGGAATCACAAGTAATAAAAATACATCAATACTTTCACTTTTTACTTGTAGTTAGAACAAGTGTTGGTATTGATTGTTTGACTAAAAAGGCTACGGCTACAATGTTACAAAGAATGGTGAAGACAACACTCTCCATTTCATAACTATAACTCTACTACTATTTACTTAATCCCTTCCAAACAGATGGGATTGGAGAAAGAACTAACTGATCTATACATGAATCAATTTGGGGAGCCACTCTCTTACTCCACTCTGTAAATTTCTTTAAGCTACTACTACTAGTATTTTCTCTAGCTGCTGCATATTGAATCAATATAAACTGACTTTGATGCATCAAGATGGTTAACCCGTGCCGTTCCAAGTAGGAATTCAGGCAGCTCTTCCGGTGTATTTCCCTGAAAATCCAAGAAACCAAAAAACATGGTTTACTGACACGCATAACTGTATATCTACATTGTGTTTGTGGTATACTATGCAAAAATCATGTAACCTAGATCAAGATTTGAAACAGACAAGGGAATTTATGCTCGTTTCTTTTGTTGTACATTGAATCTCTTAAGATCTGTAAGAAGGGCAATCGTGACTTACTTGTATGAGAAATGCCATTTCTATAACAAGATTGTTGAGGTATCCAAGAGCAAGGCTGACTACGCCCCTTGCCACCGTTGATGAGCCAATGTCGAGATCCAGCTGAAAATTTTTCAATCTGTCAGTAATGTAAGGATATGAAGAAATTTGCTATATGTATTGAAAGTTTTGTTTTGCTTCTCAAGAATCTCATAGGATGGAGTAGTTTTTGCGATTTTACCTCCAAGTAGTTTTTTCCGTGGAAATAGTTTATTTCAAGTGCTTGACCTACCAAACAAGCTTTCCTTCCAACACTCTGCTTTACTATCCAAGATCCCTGAGAAACAATTAAAGTTGCAGAATCAAGAACTTTGAAAACGCAGAGATGTGCGTCTGAACATGGACGAAGAGATAGAAATCCTCGTATTCAGACAAACATGGCTACGCGCTAACCTTGGAAATGTAGGGTATGAGCTTGAATCTTGAATTTCTAAAAGCATCATCTCCATTGACAAAACGCTCCAATAGAGGTGTTTCTTCTAGGGGAGTTTTTAGCATATAGTATAGGGCCAAACTGTATGTGATTGTCCCGGGAAACTGAATTGGCCAACAAGCACAATGAACACTCTAAAAGTTTAGTTCAAATGAATGGAAGATAAAGCATATGATAAAATCCATAAGATTACCTGTATGTTAATGATAAAAAAGAATTCTGGTCCTCCATTAGCTGCATATTTCTGCATAGTTTTGATTCAGAGATTATCTACCAATATGTTTCTGGCTTACACACATACATCCCAAAGCAAACTTCGTGTGTGTGTGTGTTCTTTTTTCTTTCCTTTCCTTTTTTTATTTTTTTATTTTGTGTGCGTGTGAAAAAGATGTAAAGAACCTGAACAATGCCCCCATGCCGGCCAGCAAGATTGTCTTCACGCTTATCTGATCTTAGCCAATCTGCTGCAACCATCAGCATCAAAGCGCCTTTCGCCTTGATCTGACAAGAGGAGGAAATTTCCAGAATCAAGAGTTTATTTAAAAAAATCCCATTAAAAGTGGAGATATCATATAGTATGATTTGTATTCCATCTCAGAGAAGCAAAGTAGCTCAACATAATAATGCCGGCAGTGATGACCATGGAAAGACGGAGTGGTAGAAATCCAATTCCTTTAATTAGCGTAGAATCGGTAAAAGAAAAAAATTATCTTGTGCTTTACTGATCTTACAATATTGTCTTTCATGTGAAACTTTACACAACATATTTTAGCAGACAACAGCGGAAGCAAAAGTGAAACCTTTTGGTTAACTTCTAGATAATTTTCACCACGGATAAGGAATGAGGAAGGATCAGATACTGCCCAGCTACAGGGCATGTTAAAACTTGTATCTTTTGGGAGTGTGGCCCCATAATAGTATGATACACTTTCTTCCCAAGCTATCTCTTGCAAGTCCACATAACCCTTTTTCTGAACTGGAGAAATAAAACGTTTCAAGTAATTCCCAAATCATTTCATAGAAGCATCTAGCATATCTTAAGTTGTTCCTAAATGAGCCACTAACCTGCAAAATCATGCAATTTTCTCACAAAGTTGGCGGCCGATGATAATTTTGGTTGGTGTTTCTCCTGCAAATTTCAGATTAGAAAGACAGAGGCTATCAGAATTTTATGTTGTCGAAGTTATTAGTGACCGCAAGAAATTGAATAATATCACATGTTGAAATTTTGGTATATAATTAGCCATCTTTGTCGAGTATCTTATTTTTGGCAGATAATTTCCCGTTGGAATCATTGCATCATCTGTTCCTCCATTTTCCAAATGCATATCTCAGTTGTCATCTTGGAATTCAGAAAATTAATTGCAGTCATCATTGGATTTATCACTAAATTTAATTCCCCTAAAAGCTTAAGACAGTATAGAAAGATTAAGCACGCATTAATATAGTTAAAGGTTTGAATCCAGAAGTTACAAATACCACAAAACATGGTTCTGGACTCGTGGCTGAAGGCCATCCATTCTCTAATAGATCATCATCTGCATGTTCAGGAACGTCAAAAAATTCATCCTCTGCATCATTTAATTCTGTGAGGCTGGAGGCCCCGGAAAACTGTCCTGATGCCTCATCTTCTGTTTTATTCTGTATCCTTGTGGGAGCAACTTCTGTTTTGATCTCCTCCTTTTCACCCCTGGGAACCCCAATATCCATTGTCAGCTCTCCCAACAAAAAATCAGTGCCACTATTTCCTGCTTTTGCTCTGAACGTCTCCCTTAAGGCTGCAAAAAGGAGCCTCACCATTTAGGAGAACTCCAGTTAGAAAAAGAGAGAGTTTCATTAAAACTAGAACGTGCACTCCACCTGCAATTTTTCCAAGCATGCGGATAGTAATAGATCGTGCAGATGATTTTCTTAGATAGGATTTCGAGAACTTCCAATCAACTGCAAGCATGTGTTTTATAACACATGCTTTACCTTGGTTTGTTGGAGATATTACATATCCACCACCTGCTCGGTGTGGACATAAAAAGACAAACATAAGTTGGAAGAACTTTAATATGAAAGGAAGAAAGACATTATCGTTGTCCATATTACACACAACTTGAAAATTCTAATCATATCAACTCTTCTCCTTACACCATCAGTAATGGCAAGTTTTATATAGTTATGATTGATAATTTGGAAAAACGGTTAAGTTTGTGCATGGACATTAAGCCAGCAGATATCAATTATTAAGAAGGGCATTCACAATTTCTGAGTCAAAGCACACATTACTTTTAAGGCAAGCACGAACATATCCACTTTGAGGAGGACACTTTCTGTGGACCACGGAATGGTAGAGAATAACTGCAACAATGGAAACATATGGTTGTGTGAGAATAATACCTTCACAAGTTGATATCAAGTTTTCAATAAAACGATACCATATGTGCCATCATCTTCTCTTCTCCAATAACGTCGCAGCAGAAAGTCTCTTCGTTTCATTCCCCTGCACACAGGAAAGTGGTTAACAACACTAGTAGCATACAGAACGGGATCCTGGCAAACGTTACGAATCTGACCATGATAGCCAATGGTTATACAGTTGAATGTGGATTATATCAGTATGACCATCAAGGTGCTCAATCACACTACCCTTGAAGAAACAGAAATCCCATCTGCAAAAAAGTACTAAAGATGTAAAACTCCAGAAAAGCATGTCAGTTTTCACCTTGCAAATCTTATCCAATTCATTCAAAGTCAATATATCAAGACTTATATGCCATTTTCATTGAAAAAGACAAGCAAGTTCATAGTTGGGTATGTCATAGGGCATAGAAATATTGGTCGCAAGACAGGGTTTAAACAGGTCCAGCATTTATGCAAACTAACTGATCGAGAAGGATTAGAGGATTAGATTCCCTAAAGCAACTAACATTTGACAGATTGGGTATCTTCCAGAAGGAAAAAATGTGATTATATTATTAAATAACGGCATCTGATATATGGATCCCTTTATCAGTCAGAGCAAATAAATGCGCAGATTCAATTACTTTTGCTAATGTAGTTTCTTATAGTTTTTACTTATAAATTATAAATTCTTCAAGAATACAAAAATATGTAATAGAAGATTACAAGCAAGTCAGAAGCCTTAAATTGTGCAAAAGGGTAATTTTCCAGCAGCCTTACTCTGTCCTTGAGGGACCAAGAGACATAAGGGTACGGAAAACAGCTTCAGAAGCTCCGTCAATGACACCTACTGCCATTATGGCTGGGTGATCATCCCAATGCTGAGAATAGCAATTCAGAAATGCATCAAGGACGCAAGTATCTTATTGACTTGAAGGATCAATAAAAATAAGTGAGTCAAAAAATATCTACCTTTCCATTGGAGTCTCCGTCTTTTGCTTCTTTGAAAAGCCGTAATCCTGAAGAGGCAAGAATATGAACATGCACTGTAATCTCTGACCAACAAGTATCAATCGCTACCTCAAAGAATTGAAAGTCGATCATTACCTTTTTGACAGCCAAATATTTTCCATGGTGAAGGTGCAATTACAT
>JACGDI010001370.1:139661-163010 GCA_014898725.1 Jacaranda copaia
AATGTTGTCGCATCATAGATTACCTAGTATAGCTGGAATACGTTAACAAAAAACAATGTCAAGTAGGGCCATATCATGTATCTGTATATAAACTATAATAATTGATTACATATAAGCGCTTATATATATATATATTATACTATCATATATAGAAAGAAGATTTCTTTACTACAATTGTACAGACTACAATTTTGATCACATTTGAAGTTGTTAGAGTTCTGAATTTTTTAATTCATTAAAAATTCTAATTGGTTGTTGTTTATTGGTTTTATTCAAAAAATTTCAAATTGCTACTTTGCTATTTGGCATAATATTTTCTAAAAAAAAAACAATATTTCATTAATTCAATATAAGTATGTTTTATTTATAAAAGCACAATAAATTAATTGTATATTTATAAACTTTTTAATTATATTAAATTAAATTTAATGATTATATCATGCAAAACACACAAAGTTAATGCTGGTGTGTGTACGTACAATGAAGTGTTTTGAATTATCATTTACTTTACATCGCTCTATTGTTTACCATACATTTGAGAGAAAAAAAATTATTGACATATATATATAGTGTGTATATATATTGTGCTAATACAATAAAATATCGTTATAAAAAAGAAGACCTTTTTATTATAGTTAAATTTAATAATAAATTACTCATATAAAATTAATGATTTATGTTATTTCTCTTAAAGCAGTACTATGATGAGGCATCCAAGTGGGAAGATATTGGTGCCCACTTTCTTCCTTTGGCTCATCCATTCCTTTCAAGGATAACCAATACCAAGATTTTGCTTATCTGCTTCTATGGCCCTTTTGCATTTTTCCAAAGTCAAATTTAAATTATTTTCTTTTTCTTTCTCTTTTCCTCTATTTGTAATGTGGAATTTTTAATTAAATTAGGTGCAACATACCTAATTTAATTGTGACTATTAAATTTGGAGGGAACACGCCAACTCCCTATAAATTCAACAATCATAAATGGATCAAAAACATGGTATTGTGCAAAAAAATTTTAAAAAATTAAATGAAGCTATGAAATGAAGGGATTATTTTAGTGAAGGTAAGTGATTATCTTGAGTTAGATTTTTATTCAAGAATTAAAAATTTGTTGAAGTGGGATGACAATCTCATGTAAATTAACATTATAAATCAATGTAATGATGTATTTATTTACGATTTTTGAATTTTAACTTTCAAGAATTGTGCTTTTTTTATGAAGATAAAATTTAAATATACTTTATGAGTACTAGAAATTATTTTTAAGAAACTATTGAAAAATCTTTTGGAAAAGATAGGTCAACAACTTCATACATAATGAGTTTTAAGATGCAGGTTAACACTAATGTTCCTTTCTTTTTTCAAATAATATGTCTAATATGGACTCACTATACATGCACAAAATTGTTCCACATCAATGATGATGCAAAAGTAAAATCTAACCATCAATAAAAATGTAAATAAAAGACTAATTTTGTCAGAAATTGTACTCGTTTAATAGTGCAAAGTCTCCTCTCTTTGTTTTACATTTCATTATCTATATATACACAAATTTCTATTTTGATAGGCGAACAAGTTACTATGTCCACTATGTTGTTCATTCTAAGTATAATTGTCCACTACATTAGTAATAGATGAAATGGATAGTATAATAGTTATTATGTGTCATCTTTAAAGAACTTTCAACCTAATGTTTGGTCCAATTTGATCCAAATTTACTAAATATGTGGTCCAACTCAGCACAAAGCCAGTCACGATTTGTTATAGCTCGACATAAGACTCAACTTAGATATAAAAATTACGTATCATCAAATGAAAAACAAATTAACATAAAATATGATAAAGTAATAGATAAAAATATTATGTGGGGACTTGATATAGATTTTCCTATTTTTAGATATTATTTAGTTAAACCTTTTGTAAGGAGTGCCCCTTGTTTATTTTATATTTATTCTTATGTAGATACTTTGATTTATTTATAATTAATAGCAGAGTTGGAATCTACGAAACTCCCACTCAACCACAAATAATTCTTTTAAAAAAACAAATTCATGTGGGACTAAACATTTTTACTCTTTTATCTCATTTTCTTGACCAAATAGCTCTAAGCTAAGGCTACAAGCCAAGTACTTGTTCTCAAACCCCTCAACAAACCAAAAGACCATTTTGTAATTTAATTTTTTATAATAATAGTTAATATCACAATATTGCATCATAGAATACCCTCATATTGCATGTTAATAATGCAAAGGCAAGTGGGCAAAAACTTGAAGTTTGACTTATGTGCATTAAAATTATTTGATTAGCCTTGTGTTGGTCAATCCTATTACATATTTTATTAATCAAATTGAGTAATTTAGCTTGTAATTTTGATGATTCTAGTTTTCTTTATATTTATTTATGTTGGTAATTATTATTTATTTTTGTCAAATTTCTTCTAAATCAAAATCGATAACACATATAAAAAATATATATATTGAAAGTATATGATATTTTTGTAAACTAACCCTAGATGACATAATTTTTGCCACATTTTGATTTTTGTTGGGGAAGTGATCTTATAGCTTATTCAATTATTATATAGTATATAACAACCTTTTTCTTTGGCATATAAGCCTACCTCTCCTACCCAAGATTCCACCACCCCCATTAAGAACTTGCATAATGTGATTTTGGGTTATACTAATTGATTCCAACTAAGTCCCATCAAGTCTCATTGACACAATATATATATATATATACATATATATTTGAATTAATGATTCTCAACCACGGGCGAAATAGAGAAAAGAAAATTTTATTTTATTTTTTTAATTTTTTTTTAAAATTACGACAAAAAGGCCATTATTGTAATTATCATAATACTACTTCTCTTGATTTCCCCCAACTTTGGTCAATCATTGATGTATATCTCAACATTTTCCCCCAAACAACAAGACAAGTTATTGATGCTTTGAATGTATGCTTGTTTGTGTGTATCATCTTTCTTGTATCCTTTTGATTGAATTTAATGCGCAGGCTAGGATTCTCTCAAAGCTTGCCTACCTAAAGTTCATTCATTTAAGAAAAAGGCAACCAATCAAAAGAAATTTAAGAAAAAGGCAAGTCTTCATTGATGTTCCACTTTGACCCAACTCCAACTTTGATAGACATCATCTCTAAAGTTTGGAAAATGAAAAGTGCATAACTTCATATTTATATGATTGAAGTTCATATTTTGAATTTTAATAAATTTTTAATATGCGTTTATGTGAGTACAAAAAGTTTATAAACTCAAAAACAGAATGAATATGAGGCTGGTAAGAGCAATCATTCCCATCAAATCTATACAAGGTTATATTATACATATTTTGAATAATAGAATTATTCTTTTAACTCCATTCTTATATAAATTGGAAAAACAAAAACCAAGGTCATAGTACGACCAAAGAAAAGAAGGAATTCTTAAATGTTTCATATATTTGATAATATGTTAAGAATTTTGTTCATTTGCTCAAATAAGAATGGGATCATAAAGCAAATATTCTCGCAATTATGAAGATGTTTTTTTATAATTATATTTCATAATAATTTGGAAAGTAATATAACTCATCCTACTTGAGAGAAAAGAAAATTAAATTTAATGGAGAGAGAGAGAGAGAGAGAGAGAGAGAGAGAGAGAGAGAAACTTAAAATAAGGAGTAGCATGTGGTTTAATGTCATTAGTTTTTCATATAATATGGGATGTTAGAAATTCGAGTTCGAAAGGTTTTTCAGTGTATATGCGTGCATATAAGTTTTAAAATATATATATATATATATATATATATAACATAATGAGTGGGGGACAAATTGCAAGGTACGTTGGCTTGTGACAATATTATTTAATTACTTTAGTATATAATAAGAGCTAAGATAAAGGTCAAATTAGGATTTGAAAGAAAGGCAGATTTAGAGACCCCACCAGCCTTGCGCGGCTGATTTGACCAACAACAAGCGTAGATAAGATATACTAATATATTCTGCCGTATACGCATTTACCTAATTATGTATTATTTAACTACCCCAAAATTTAATTAATAAATTGGCAAATATTTAATTGAAAAATAATCAAATATTTTATTGGATCCCCATCTTTTGGGGAAATGGTTGTGCACATTATTTATTGTTCAAATTTTAAATTATTAAGGATGGATAATTAAATCAACATGATGTGTTCGTAATCTATTATGATATAATAATTATCCAAATTTGTCGAGTGGTCTATGGTCTAATGGCATAAGTCTCTCATTTAATGTGGAAGATTATGAGTTCGAGCCCTAACAGACTCATGATGTGTGTGTATAAATAAATAAAAATTAATTATCCAAGCTCCTAAGAAATTATTTAGGTAGATAGAGAATAAGGATTATTAAAACTAATTATAATCTTAGGAAACCTTAAAATATGCATATTATCACATAAGAAAATTGTTTTTGGTGCACATACACAACTCCTACGATTGCCCAAATTTCTCAATTTTCTATTTGCACGCATCTTTTGGAGGACTGGAAAGAATACACATACTCATCATTGGTTGGTTTTAGCTTCTCCCAATCCAAATCGATCAAATTTGTTTGACTCAACAATAAAATACACCTTAATATTTAGGTGTTCCACAGAACTTATATATTCCTAAAAAAATTTATAAGACAATTGAAAATTTAAGAAATATAATTAAATAATTAATATTTTTCAAAAAAGATGTTATAAGCTTCAAAAATTAAATATTGAAATCTTATAAATTCTTCTATAAAAAATATGGAATTTCTGACTTTTGAAGTTCTTGATAAATTTCTTTAATTTTGAATATGTCTCAAAAGTTTACTTTTGTATGTTCTGTATCAGAAACTAAACATAATAGTGATGAATAACAGTTAGGATGATTTGGGACTCACAGCGATAAGTCTCGATCCGCCAAGAAATTTCCAGAGTACAAAGAACAAATTTTGCACTGGCATCTAATTCCATAGCATTAAGAGACGATCTAATGTAAGCATACTTAAGACAGATCTTTTAACACAAGATGAGATGAGGTGCATTCAATTGGGTTCTGCTAAATTTAATGTATTAAAAAGTTGGAAGTTTAATGTGCCTGATTGCGTGTAGAGAACTCCTACACTATTCTTAATGTGATAATTGTCCCAACTATTTGTATTGCAGGGATTATGACAATTTACCTTTACAATTCAACTAAGGCACCTTAAGAATTGTAGTCAGTATTTTGAAATTCCGACTTAAAAATTTGTTGGTATTGAGAATAATTGAAAAAAGTACGAAAAATCTTTTTCCTGGAGAGTAATAATACTTTGCTTTAAAAAATTACATAATAATTTGTGTGGATTAATTCCCGTTATATAAGATTACAACAACCATTCACACAATTATGACCATTAAATTACTTAACACATTGATTATAATAGTTTTATTTTTTCTTCTAACAGTTACATTGTTTTTAATTAAAAATGTAATTTAAATAATTAAATTAAATTACGTATTTAATTAAGTGATGGATTAAAATATAATTAGAATTTAATCCATGCCGCGTCGTGCATGTGCTAAGTGCTAAGTGCTAAGTGCTGATTATTAAATATATAATATATAAAATTCCCATGCACTTGGACACTCTCCAAAAAATCTTAAAATAATTTAAAAGCTTAATAAGAGATTTACCTAATAAAGGGACTCTCTTTTACTTATTTTTTCAATTTGGGATTGAAATCCCAAATAAATTCTCATATCTTCTCTACTTAACATACTATCTAAAGTTCTAATTAATTCCAACAATCCCCCCACTTAGATAGTGATGTTAAGAATTTATAGAATCATGCATAAAAAAGATGTCTCTTGACTTGAATCTTTCCTTAGTGTAAGTACTTCAAACTTGTAATAGAATAAATGGTGTCTTAAGCGATTGAACCATTATTCTTTGCATTAGAACCAAAAGTACCACACACAAGACTCTCCAACACCTTTAGAAATTCACCGAGATTGTTGTAGCACCAATATGGCCATGTGCTACATCCAAGTATTCATAAACATTTCCAAAGGTCAACCCTTGAACTTTTGATAGGAACGGCACCACTCCTTATGTTATATAGGTGAGGTTTCCCCTAAGCTTTGAATAATTTTGGTCATATGCAAACACATAAGCCTTATTAAGAGTTATACTCAGCCTCCAAATATTATGTACTAGCTTATTTGAAAGTTGTCTTAATATCTTTACAGCCACTTATCAGTAACTTGTTTTTACCCATTGAACTTTTAACTTGTGGTAACACTAGAGAAAGTTGGGTTTCTATTAGTGGTGACTCTAGGAAAAGGGTCTTAAGCCCATTCCAATTGATGTTTTCCTTACTAGATCCTTAGTAAGTCCTTTTGTGAATGGGTCCACCAAGTTATTACTTGTTTTTGTATATATTATGGTTATAATTCCTTCAAGAATTAATTGCTTAACATACTCATGTCTCAAGCTTATATGTCTAGATTTCCCATTATATATCTTGCTATAAGCTCTAGACATAGCAACTTCACTATCGCAATGTAAAGAAATGGCTAGCATTGGTTGTGGCCACAACGTTATTTCTAGTAATAAATTTCTCAACCATTTTGCCTCTTTACCTGCTCCTGCTTATGCAACAAACTCAGATTCCATAGTGGAATAAGTTATGCACATTTGTTTCTTATAAGCCCAAGAGATAGCTCCTTCACTAAGGGTAAATACCCAACCAGATGTAGACTTATTGTCTATAGCACTTGTTATCCAACCGGCATCAGCGTATCCCTCTAATACTGCTAGGTAGTTTTCATAATGCAGTCCTATATTTATAGTTCTTTTAAGATATCCAAGGACTCTTGTAATTGCTTTCCAATGTTCAGCGCTAGGATTACTAATACATCTGGAAAGCTTGTAAATAGTAAATGAAATATCTAGCCTAGTACAATACATGGCATACATTAAACTACCAATTGCACTAGCATACTCAATTTGAGCAATAGCTCTCCTAGAGTTCTCTACTAGTTTGTGTGAAATATCATATAGGGTGCTTATCTCTTTAATTCTCAAATGTTGATACTTATTTATAATTTTCTCAATATAGTGGGATTGGCATAAAGCATAACCCCTACTATTTTTCTTAACTTTGATGCCCAAGATAGTATCTAACTCACCTAGATCTTTCATTTTAAATTGTGAGGATAAATACTTCTTTGTTTCATTAATGCACTCATATTTGTCCCAAATATGAGCGTATCATCAACATACAATCACATAATGACATCATAGTCCTTTGTGAATTTAGAATAAATACACTTATCCGCATTATTATGCTTAAATCCATTAGATAAGATAATAGAATCAAATTTCTCATGCCACTATTTTGGTGTTTGTTTCAAGCTAATAATGACTTTACGAACCTACATACTTTCTTTTCATTTCCAGGAAGAACAAATTCCTCAGGTTGTTCCGTGTATACCTCCTCATCCAAATCACCATTGAGAAAGCTGTTTTCACATTCTTTTGATGCACACATAAATTATGAATAGATGCTAGAGCAAACAATACTCCAATAGATGTTATTCTAGCTACTGGTGCATATGTATCAAAATAGTTAATACCTTCCTTTTGCCTAAAACCTTTTGCCACTAATCTAGCCTTAAAGGTTTGAATAGATCCATCAGCATTATATTTTCTTTGAAAGATCCATTTACAACCTATAGGTTTTGAACCATGGGGCAAATCTACTAGTACCCAAGTATTATTAGACAATATTGAGTCCATTTCATCATTAATTACCTCCTTCCAGAATGCTACATCTCTAGATGTCATAGCTTCTTTATAGGTTTTAGGATCTCCTTCTATGTTCAATGTAATAGGCATTTTATTGAGCATTGACTCCCTATTACCCTCAACTAAGAGGATAATAGACTATGGATCAACAAAGTCGTGTCCTAGGTTTTTTTCTTGTCTAATCCTTTGACTTCTTCTAGGTTCACTAGGAGATTCAATTATGTGCCTTTTACCATTAGGTAATGTGTTTTGATCAATTTGTTGGTGTGTTTGTATGGTTACATTAGAATCATTGCCAAATTTATTTCAATAAATTCAACATCCCTTGATTCTACTATTACATTAGACTATAGGTCCAATAATCTATATGCTTTCGAATGTTAGGCATATCCTATAAACACACTTTTTATAGCTCTTGGTCCTAACTTTGTCCTTTTAGGATTTGTCACTCTATGAAAGGTTAGACAACCCCAAACTTTAAGGTAACTTAGGTTTGGTTTCTTTCTTTTCAACAATTCATATGGAGATTCTTTAAGTTTCTTAGAAGGTATCCTATTATGTACATGACGTGTAGTCAGTAAGGCTTCACCCCATAAATTATTAGGCAGTTTAGCATTCAAGATCATTGCATTCACCATATCAACTAGAGTCCTATTTTTTCTTTCTACTAAACCATTCTGTTGTGGAGTATACGGTGCACTCATTTTATGTATAATACCATTATTTTCACAAAAAGAATTAAATTCAAAAGAAAAGTATTCATCTCCTTTATCACTTCTTAAAATTTTAATTTTCTTTTATTTTTGATTTTTTACTTCAACTTTATAGAGCATAAACATGTCAAAAGCTTGATCTTTTGTTTTCATCAAATAGACATAAGTGTATCTAGAATAGTCATCAATGAAAGTGATGAAATGTCTATTTCCTCCTCTAGTTAAAATTCCATTTAATTCACATATATCTGAATGAATAAGTTCCAATAATTTAGAAGATCTTTGAATAGAAGGAAATGGTTTCTTAGTCATTTTTGCTTGTACACATATCTCACACTTTTCATTGCTAGTATCATTGCAAGAAATTAAACCATGTTTTGACATATATTTAATATAACCAAAGTTAACATGTGCCAATCTACCATGCCATAAGTTAAAAGAAGAAGAGTCAACAAAGTAAGCCGAATCATTCATTTTATTAGCAACACTTAATTTGAACATGCCATTATAAGAGTAGCCTTTGCCAACAAAGGTACCACTCTTAGAAAGTACAACTTTATCAAATTCTAGAACAGCCCTGATTCCTTTCTTACACAAAAAATTTGCAAATACAAGGTTCTTCCTAATTTGGGGAACAAAGAGAACATTAACTAGCACTAATTTCTTTCCAGAAGTGAAAGATAGTTCAATAGTGCCTGTTGCCAAGGACCTTAGCGGTGTTGCCATTTCCCATCATCACTTCTTGCCCATCATCAACCTTCTGCAAGGTCTTGAATAGTACTTGGTCATTACATACATGGACAGTAGCACCAGAATCGTACCACCAATCAAAAGATGTTGCTGCAGCAGCTATGTTCAACTCAGTGATCATACCAATGTGCAAATCAGTAATCATGGTAACAATGTTATTTTCTGCATCAGCTATATTTGCACTATTAGCATTTTCTGTCCTCTGCTTCTTTCTATCATGGCAATCACGTTTAAGATGGCTCTTTTTCCCACAATTATAGCATGACTTATTGGTCTTGTATTTCTTTGTGTCAGTCTCAACAGTTTCTTGGAAGTTCCTTTTCTTTCCTTTAGGCACAACTTCTCCAAATTTCTTCCCTACTGAACTAGGTTTCTTTTCATCCACGTAGTTCACCTTGGAGAAAGTTTCAGCGTGCCTTTTCTGAAAATTTCGAGTGTCCTCCTCAATCCTTAAATGCTTTTCAAACTATTCCAGATTAAAATCTTCTATTGTATGAAGCATTTTGTTTCTGTAATCATTCCAACTAGGGGGTAATTTTGCTATGATAGCTCCCACTTGTAATGATTCAAAGATATCAACTTTCAATTCTTTTAATTTTGACATTAAGATAGAAAAATCATGCACTTGATCCATAATAGACACATTATCAATCATCTTGAATTCAAAAAATTTCATGATTAAGAACTTATTTGCTCATTTTTTTTCAGCCATGTACTTGGATCCAGTCCATTCCAAATTTCTTTTTGGTGGCTGAACATTGGTGAAGAGGTCGTACAAGCTATCAGATAATGTGTTGAGAAAGATGTGGCCTCAGCATAATACTTCATCATCATGCCTTTTCTTTCTTTCAGCTTTGAGTACCGCCGAATCGTTATCCTGCGATGCTGGAAGATCCTTTAAATTTGAGTCCAGCACATAGGCTATCTTCAATGCAGTGAGCATGAACATTAATTTGTCTCTCCATCGCTTGAAGTTTGTCCCATCAAACCAGTTCAATTTCACCAAATTCTAATCTACCACTTGAAATGAACTTTCTGTCCTTCCTTCCATCTTCTAAATTATCACCTTAAGATTGCTAAATTTAACGTATTGAAAAGTTAAAAGTTTAATGTGCCTAATTGTGTGCAAAAAACCCTACATTGTCCTTAAAGTGATAATTGCCACCACTGTTTGTACTGCGGGGACTATGGCAATTCACCTCCAAAATTTAACTAAGGCACCCTAAGAATTGTAGTCAGCATTCTAAAATTCCTACTTAAGAATTTCTGTTAGTGTTGAGAATAATTGAAAAGAGTACGAAAAATCTTTTTGCTGGAGAGTAATAATATTTTGCTTTAAAAAATTATATAATAATTTGTGTGGATTAATTCCCTTTATATAAGATTACAGCAACCTTTCGCACAGTTATGACCATTAGATTAAATAACACATTGATTATAATAGTTTTATTTTTTCTTCTAACAGTCACATTGTTTCTAATTAAAAATGTAATTTAAATAATTAAATTAAATTATGCATTTAATTAAGTACTGGATTAAAATATAATTAAAATTTAATCCACGCCGCGTCGTGCATGTGCAAAGTGCTAAGTGCTAAGTGCTAAGTCTTGATTATTAAATATATAATATATATATAATTCTCATGCACTTGGACACTCTCCAAAAAACGTTAAAATAATTTAAAAGCTTAATAAGAGATTTATCTAATAAAGAGACTCTCTTTCACTTATTTTTCAATGTGGGATTGAAATCCCAAACGAATTCTCATCTCTTCTCACTTAGATAGTGATGTTAAGAATTTATAGAATCATGCATAAAAATATGATGTACACATATACATCAAGAGTATCCAAATATTTTTTATGCAATTATTTTTGGATCTTATGACATAATGTTTGATAAACGTGTGGGTTGGTTCGTAAAAATAGGGTAAAATGGGGGCATGTGATGTGTGACATGGCATTGATAATTTAGGTAGTGTTTGGATATATTTTATGTTTGATTTCATTATGTGTTTATTAATGTGTGTTTTGGAAGAATGAATAATGAAAGAATTGTGAGAGAATGTGAAATGAAGATTGAAAAATGTGATTGATGTTTGGTTATATTTTTAAAAATAATAAAAAAGGTGGTTTGGGGAATTTTGATATAGTTGATTATGTTTTATATGTGGCATTTTATACTGTAGATGTCAAATTATTATTTTTGTGCTGGTGTTTGGGGATGAAATTTGATATTAAAGAATTTTTTAATTGTAGGAATAATAATAAATAATATTGTGTATATATGTATATATGTAGTGAAGAGGTATGATTATATTGTAATTTTATAATGATTGTTGTAATGATTAAATGGGTTGTATTATAATATTTTATGAATTTGTTTGTTAGTTGAAATTTTGTTCAGTTATTATTATTATTATTATTATTATTATTACAACAACAACAACTATTGGTATTAATATTTTTTTTATTATTATTATTATTATTATTACTACTACTACTACAAGTACTATTATTATTACTACATTTTATTATTAATATTACGATTTTCTTATTATTTTTATTACTGTTATTATTAATACGCTTTATATGGTACATATGAGTGTGTTAGATTGAACAACAAGTCGTATTTGTAGATACTCGAAAGCCTGTCATGTGCCGAAAATATAGAAAAAAAAAGTAGAAAAAAAGTTGATTTATTAAAATCAAACTGTGCCTAAATACGAGGTGGAGGAAATAAATAATTACGATATGTGCATATAAACAATAGCAATAGAATTAGTAAAATATAAAGTATAATGTAAAGTGAATGGACAGATAAAGAAAGTACATCTGCACAGTCAAAGAACGGTAGAAGTGTCAAAGAGTACTAAACACAAAGACATAACAAAGTATTCATCGTACCATGCATCCTCGTCATACAAGGCAATTAAAGATGGGAGTTTGTAATATTACTACTTATGTCTACAAATAATCCGTAACATATAAATGAAACATCATGATAGAAGGCAGGGGTTGGGGGCATCTTAGCAGGTGCCATCATGTATGCGTGAAATTATTGTACTTGATAGGGGTTCTAGGTGCTAGTAGGGGGTGCTAATGCATCTCTTGCCATCCCACCATTAGACAGATTGACTGCATGTCCATTGGTAAATATGTACCGTAACGGGAGGAATAGGGGCTCTCCAAATATATGAAAATAGCTTTACCTAATAGTCTCCTAAATGAGGTACATTACAATTTTCAATGTGAGACGTGATATGTGTACACATGCATGGTACATTTTCTAAAATGAAAAGAATGGTAATTTTAACTTACATTCCCAACATACGCCCAGTACTCTATGTCAACATGCACCACCATGGTGTCAACATTGTACTGCACCCCAGGTATAGTCATGTACTCCACAAATGCATAGTAGCAGCCACACAACTGTTGAATCCTCATCTTAACTTCATCAATGTCCTCTCTCTTTCGAACATCCTGGATAAATAGTGTGCAATGTGGGAGCACTCATCTATAAGCACCTCCCTATTAGAGATGTCACGAGAGGGCACAACATTCATCAAGTAAGTAATTAGGACACCCTCATCTTGAGGCCTCCAGTGAGGATCATGAAATATACCATATGCTGGCACATTAAGGGTTCGTCGTGTCCCATTAGATAATCCTGACATAATCTGCAGTCGTAATGTTAATATCGTAATCAAAGTAAAAAGGACAACTAATAAATTTAACATTAAACATACCATGTCCATTCATCATGTGCAATGCATAATACCAACGACAAATAAGAGGTTTGTAGTGCATTAATACATTACAAGGTATAGTCAGCACCACATATTAATAATACATTGCAGAATACAATAAAATCAAGATGATGTAGGTGGTCGGTCTAATGTGCAACCCATACTAACTTGGCTGGTGTAAGGTAAGCCACGACATCTAGACAACCTCATGCCAAGTCGTCGAACAATACTAGACCATGACATGATAGGGTCAACTACTAAATCCCTATCAATGCCGCCTTTTAAGGCAACCCGTATGTTTGCTCTAGCTCTAGTCGATCAAGAACGTAGGATATCAGGCCTAAATGACCCCTACAAGCATATTAAACAACATGATCAGTTTGAACCTAATACCCTGCCCGTGCGTTCCTGTTGACCCAATAATTGATCGTCACATCTCTCAGGCCAGCGTGGGCGAGGTAAATTTTGTTGTGGTGTGTCACACAGCGTAAAGATCTCAGATAGGAAGGCATATCTAGTCTTTGCATATCGCCAATAGCACTCAGCAAGTCGGTACCTCTGCACACCAATTACAAAGATAATGTTACTTCTGAAACATATATAATTATACAAAATCATAGTTCATAGCTAATAGTGCAGGTATATTCTGACCGCTTAGAGCTTCGGTCATATGTGAGTAGGCACCAAAATATCACCGATTGATGGCTCGTAAAAGACATCTGGATTTTCTATGATCACTTTCATAGTGCCGTGGCATCCCTTAAGGTCATCAAATTTCTCTTTTACAAATTCTATCGTGTATGGATGCTGAAAGTGCCTGGCAAGTTTGTTAGCTATGTTAAGCATGCATATCTATACGTACAGCTCATTCGTCAGTGAGTTCATTGTGTTAGCGTCAAAAAGCATATGCATGAAGCGCTCCTCAACATCGAGGCACCATATATTTGCTGTGTTATTGATGGCACCATCCACCGATACACCCTGAGAAGTTCCTGCATAGTTTGGGAACCGTATCAAACAAGAATGAATTCTTAAAAATAACATATATATTATAGTTGCTAATTTATATAGTGCATTACGGGAAGCTACTGATAAGTCCTGCGTTAGTACAAAAACATGGCAATTGTGGGACCTAGGTTATGCTCATAGATATACTATTTTAATCAATACTGTGAGTTTCAACCTAATGCCTTCCCAAGTTCGGTGTCTGGCCATATTAGGGCATCTGAAAAAATAATGTTTATAGCTCCTCTCTGTTATGGCCATATTAACTCGTATGGGGCCGGCACTGCATGCGCACATGAGAGAATCGTACCTACTCATCTTTTAGCAAAACTATAATAATAATCTCATTACAATTTAATCAAACAAATGAATACCTTATTTCATGGTACAACAAGATTATACAAAACGATGATAATACACATTAGCAAATGGCTAGACACATAATTATTCGAACACAGTATTAGTACATGGCAACCGTAATGTTCAGTACACACTTGGAGATGCAAATAAGTTAAATAAAAGGACACGAGCATCAACACACATACAATATATTAAAGTGTCATTTCAAATTTTATATAAACTCATAAGTGTCTCTTGGCCTACATCCATTGTGCCAGACCATCCCAAAATTTAGACTGTGCCTGTATCTTCTACTGGCTCAAGTGGCCATAGTGGTAGAAGGTCTCCCAGTCTGGGTAAAGTTCAAGGTCTGGTGTCATGAATATATTGTCATCCTGACTAAACTTATAAATGAAATTATGCAATACACAACATGCAATGATAATATCTGTCTGTTAGGCGACCATATAGCTTGGCATACCCTGAGATAGAATTGGGAACCTCTTCTTAAGAATCCCAAAAGTATATTCTACGGTGTTCCTAAGTCAAGTGTGGCAATGGTTGAACAACTCCAGAGGCCCACTACAGATAAAGGTACCATCGAATTTTTGAAGATAGTACCGAAACTGTCTGTACAAGCATAAGAAGCACATGTAGTTCATGAAACTAGCATTGATGAGGTAATACTTCCCTAAATAAGAATATCAAAATTTGTTAGGATAGGCTGGACAGTAGTTGATCAATTAAATTTGTATGTATGACATATACATACAAATACATAGAGTTATTAGAATTAAAACGTAATACTTGGTGGGGGAAATGAAAAGGCAGGGTTCACTTTGAATTGCATTCAATAAGACTCGTACATCCATTCCCCTCCCAACCCACATATACATACATAAATATTTGGTTAAAGTTGGCTATAGTGGGGACATTTTGAGAGACGTTCCCTTTTCTGGAATGATATGCATTCTATTTGCTAGCAGGTACCCATGCACACACTAATATGCCATCGATTGTCCCCACAGCACCCTACAGATCAAATGTGAGTAGTTTAGGTACAAAATATCATTAGATAGATTGCATAGTCGGAGCTAATCCTTTAAGTATTCCATACTTGAAAATATAGGAAGAAGCTGGGATTGTACTAAATCTGATTAGACACCTCATTAAAAATCGGGGAAGTTATGAGCTCAGGCACCAACATATTAAGTGCCCTGATCACAGGACGTATATGGCGATTAACTTCTCCAGTAAGTGTTGGAAGCATTCCATGGTATTCCTCTATCTATGGAGTTCGCTAACTGTCTGTACAAACATTGTAACCTCCTCAGTTAGCGGTACTCGACATTGTTGCATTTGAGGTAAAAGCCTATGACTGGTTAATTCATGGACCAATCTCATGAAGGTAGGCTTCGTCATGTGTAGGTTATCATAGAATCAATTAGGATGGCCATCCATTATCTCGCCAACCCAATCCACACCACAGAGTGCCAATGTGTTATGTGGTATTTTGTTAATATACAGATTAGACAACAAGACATCTACAATGAATAATAGATTGTCCATGCTGTTGGATACATCACTGTCGAGTATGCCAGGTGATCCTTCACTGAACTCCAGCTCATCATCATGTGATAGCATCGAGCTTGATCTACTTGCCATCTACATAAAAAAATCAAGTATCACATGCAATATAAAAATTGATAAAGATACAGTATGTTGTTGTGTCATAGAAATCCATAAAAGATGCAATTATGTGACACTAAGTGAGGTATAAATAAGGTCATACATACCAAAGCATTAGTAAATTAAACAAACAACAACAATTAATCACACAAGCAAGCAACACAAGTACGGGTATAACAGTTGGTCATTGGGGGAATAAGAAAAGTAGCGGTTGGTCTAATTGCTTAGGGACTTAACCCACAAGCACTTCTCTCTGTCATCCAATTATCTGAAGAAGGTCCGCATCGTGGCACTTTGGAGAGAATTGATAGCCCTTTCAAACAAGTGATTTGGGAGGTCATCTAGGCAATGCAGTGCATCAACACACTTGACAATCGAGGATTAGGGCATCCTCCAATCGATCTTGTCTGTCTCTTGCACAGAACTTCATTTTTTTGCCCCTCCTCCATCAGGATGAACCCTTCCCCTGAGTATCGGCAGTGCCACCAAAGTCACCACGCGATGAAGATGAATGTTTTGACCCACCAGTACTGCCTCCAGTCATATTATCACTCCCACTCCAATTATTATCTATGGCTAGATAGGGCATAGACGAAGGCTTGGCATAGAAACCCAAGGCAACATTTTTTGAAACATTTTAGTACAGTAATCGTAGCATGGTAAGCCATAGTCCATCAATAATGTATGGTCCGGGTGCTCTTATAACAACAGAAATAGCATTACAAAGACTGATATATGATAACACTATAGTAGTATTGATAGAACATAAGTATATCGCAAGCCAGTGGGCAATGCACTCCTCAGTAGCCATGATCGTGTTTTGATCGTAATCTCAATCGTAACCTATACCATTCGTTATCAATTAATGAAACAATTGCCACGATGCACGGAATCTGTTCCATTTTTGCTTCAGTTGCTTCACATTATAGGTATATGAAGGTTGCAGCTCCACATTCATCTTGTGGCAAATCTTATTCCAAGTGTACACCGAGAATGTGGTTGAAAGAAGTTGACCAACTTGGAATTTGTCATAAGCAAACTCAATTAACAATTTTTCATTAACAAATGGCCAGCACACGTTTCCTGACCTATTCCTACCTCCTAATTGGGTACTGTGTGATCCGTTATCTCCAAATGATGGGGTATGACCATAAAGATCCATCTATGGAATATTTTATTGTATGATACGCCAATAAAGATGACATCTAAGCTAAAATGGGAGCAATGGTATATCAAATATATGACAAATATGAAAATGAATGTGGAAGCCAATATCACGGCATCTAAGCTAGGTACGTGAAATGGGTACAATAAACCACATAAACTCGACCGCTATGCGCCATCTTTCATACTGGCAGTATAAAAAATGGGAATAAACCATATAGATATGGTAAGCATAATGAGTTATAGGTTATATGATGTAAGATAAAAACATTGCAAGTTCTCCATTTTAAGGGGAAAATAACTTAAAACTACTTCAAATAAATATTCTAATTAGTACCCTTATTTTTATTAAGCTCTTGAAACAGTCAGTAACCTAATATCATTAAGAAATATAATGACATAGATCTAATGAAATCGATATTTACTCATTTCATGTGTATACTTTCTTTCATAGGTCATTCATAGTTTAAAAGCTACAAGTTTTGAACCAATATATTTGTATGTATACAAATTATATATACATATATCTACACATATATGCATATTTATAATTTATATAGTACCTATTTTACATATACTAGTAAATACATATGTAAATAATACTATTAGTCATTTACAAAATAGTAATATATATTTACTGTATCCATTATTTTTAAACTATATTACTATCTGCAGTGTATGGTGTCGACAACTTTTGTATGTTCATCTTTCTATTTATTGCAATTACTAGTTTGGATTAATTCTTATATAGTAAAATAAAGTTCATTCATATACATACACATAAATGTATTTATATTATGTACCAATATCTTATTCATATATACAGAAATAATATTATTTGTTATCGGTGATATATATAAAAGTATATTTACAGTAGCCCAATACAAATAAAATAAACTTGTTTTGTAATATATACTTTACATTATATATTTGACAACATTCATGTTCATCCTATTGACTATGATATATTATTATTTTCAGCATCTTCAAATGTATGGAGTTGTATTATATTTTATATTACGTAGGTTTTTATATGTTAATTATTTATGTTTTTAATATATAATGTTTTATGTTAATTGACAAAATTGTTTAATATATAAATTATATATAAAGATAATAAGTGATATAAATATATGTGACATATTATTATATCTATTGTATATATATGGTCATAATAATTAACATTTATTATATTTTCTCCAATTGCCCGAGCTTGTTTGACCTTATGTTATATTATATCTTTCCCATCATTTCTCTATTATAACACTTACTATAGATCTATTGTATATATATCTGAGCACAATATTTTTGTAATATAATTATTTAGGGTGGGAATAGCCTAGGCTAGGCTATACTTTACTTTAAATAGGTCAGATTTATTGCATAAAATGTAAGATTAAACCTAGCTTATTACCTGACATAGACTTATTTTTACGGTCTGACCTAAAACTTTTTCATTAATAAAATTAATTAATATAAAATATAAAAGCAATTATATAAGTATTATAAATATTTTAATTTATATTATAATATAATTAAATTATATAGACCTACCTGATAAACTTTTTAAAAGCCTATATTTAGCCCTTTTAACTAAATAAGCTTTTTTCAAAGTTTAAATCTAATTCATTTATTAAATAGGCTAAGCCAGGTTATGCCTCAAATAGACTAAATTGTAGGCCCTGATGGGCAGCCTAACCTATTCCCATCCCTAATAACTATTTATGCTAGCCAGAAAGTTATTTTAATATATCAATACTATTTTTTCCTTTACTTAAACAGTAACTAATATATATTGTATATTATATAAGTTATAGTTGACACTCTATATGTGCAATTTTTATAGATTTTGTTCGTATAAATATATTTATGTATATATAGAAGTACACATAGATGTACTAACGTAATATATATATGTGCATGAAGCACATATGTAGCCGCCATAAAGCACAGATATTAGGGGGGCAAGCAAGGGCACCCGCCCCCCGCCCCCCAAGGTTTGTTACAATAATATATATTCATATATTTTATATGTCTAATTAATTTAATAAATATATAGGTAATAGAACAATTTATTAATATTAGTCAAAAGTAACTAATTTTAATATTCATTCATTAACTATTTTTATGGGCCTTAAATTAAAATTCAATTATCTTAATTTATTGAATTGAATTAAATTTATTTTTAATTAAACATAAAAATTAAAATCAATTGATGATACATATTCTATCTATTTTATTTGTTAAAATTCAAAACAAATTCGTAGTTCATCATTATTAGTAATCAAGTGAAGACTCTTAAGTTAGGTTAGTTAAGGCATTTGTATTTTGTGTTGAGAAAATATTACAGAAATTTATACATTATTGAAAAATACGTGTAAAGGTCAGCAATAATTCACATCATTATAACTACTTCGTGGAACCACTGCTGATGGTTTAACATATGTAACAAGCCAATGTTAAATGAATAATTAAGACACTTATATACGAAAATGTGATATTAACGGTCAAAAACAAAATACCATAATGTAATAATCCTCACAAGTGTTCTCCAACTACAAATACTATAAACCATGCACTTTTATCTCAACATCTCCCGCATTAAAGAAAACGTCACAAGTGTTGAAAATAAAAAATAAGAATTAAAAATTAAAAAAAAAATACATGCTACGACTATAAAATCCGAAATGTAAACACACAAGCTTGGTGAAGGTATGTCCATGAGAGTGGACAAATAGATACATCTTCTTCAACACTAAATACAAGTGAGTAAAGATCTTCATCAACCAACTAGTAAACAAGAAATGGAAAAAAAATGTTGGATAGAAAATGTTAGGACCACAACAACACAATACGATGTGATATAATGCAAAGCTCCATCCTTTTTTTAATTCACAATCACTCCTAGCCACCGCAGACATAAGAATTAGTTGAGATGGTGCAAACTAGACAGATTTGCAAGGTCAAAAAAGAATGACAAATTGTACTAAAACTAGCAGTGAGTAAACTAGTTAATGTGTGGCTAAACTAGCTTACCAATAAAAGGATGCATGACAAAAGTGGAGACACATTGGTTGTGCCACAGGAATAGAACTTGGACAACACTGTCTGCATTTACATGTATTGTACATGACAGTTAACTAATCTAAACCAACACAAGAATATAATGTGCAAAATGCCCTACTCAACATGAACCTAATGACAGTGACTTGTGCTGCACATGGACTGACTAAGAAGAGACAATATAATGTCAGGCTTTGAAAATTTGAAGGAGTGATTGTGCTTGGACACCGGTGGAGACAAAAATGAGGGACAGAACAACAGAATGAAGGGAGTGGTTGTGCTTGGACACAAGTGAAAATAGATAGGAGGGACAGAATTGCGTTGGAGTAGAAGAACAAAGGTGCACAGTTAAAAACTTCCCAAAAATCTGTATAGCTCTACCAAAATATTAAACATATCCAACAACAACTTCCATGTTGGATTTCAATAATCTCGTGCTAAGGAATGCAATGTAAGGTAGTTGCATAACCTCAACAACATTTCATTAAATACCCCAACAAATGCTCAATATATCAAGCCTAAGTGGTCACCATGGGGGAATGACTTACTTCTGCATTTTTGGCATGGAGAAACCCCACACGTGATGCCAAACACTCTAACAGCTAAAACAGGGAAGAACATAGAGAAAAGCATATGAATAAGCACATAAAAACATTCAACATTAGCATTACACTCAACACCATGTAAAGCTCAAACATGTAGCACGATGCTAAAAACATAAGCCAATGCACAGAGCACGTAAGGGATTAAGCATGGTAAGTGTCATAGGAATAACTTACTGATGAACTACAAAAAATTTTGATTGGGGAATGTATTATAGGTCTTGACATGGGCTTCAACTTGGTATTGGAGGTCGAGAAATTGTCCTCGAAAAAGCTTGTAGGAGCGGTTGATTTGAACAAGGAAAATTAACTACAAAAAATGATAGGAAATGTAATTTATAAAGCTGTGTGTATAAGGATTGTATTTACCTGCCGTTGTTGAGAGTTTTTGAGGAACAAGAGATATGAGGATAGAGTATACTTGGAGAGATGAGAGATCAAAAAGCAGTTTAGCGAACGATATGTGAAAGAGGACTTCTTAATAGGCTATTGTGCAGTGTATGAATGTGTGGGAATGGGAATGACCAAAGGAGGAAGAAAATACTTTACAGATGGAGTCCAACTATGGGTTGATAGTGTGCCCCTACATCATGCACAGTAATAGACTAAATACCATGAAATGACTACTCTCACAAGAAAAACGTGAAGTGCAGGATCTGAGAAACAAGTAACGAAGAATACAATGCACAAAATTGCATAATATAGCATGTCGGGAATCCAAGAAAGCCTGAAATTATGCAGCCTTATTGACAATAAACTAAGGCTACCATACAATGAGGAAAGACAAAAAAAAAATTTCACATGCCTCTTTTGCAAAGACAGCCACTGACATGATAGCAACACACACAGTGGAGAATGGTACACAGCAGTGAAGTAAAATGGAAAAGATTGCCATTTGAACATCAAAAATAAAGACAGACGACCCTCCAACCCCAATAATACAACACATTACAGTCACAATATTACAAATTTTTCCACAGTAGTCAACCCAATTATGGTCCAATCTGTATAGAATAGGGAAATCATAAACTGTAAGCCCAAGCAAACTAGATGCAAATTAGCACATTATCAATCTTCAACTACCATTCCATTCAAACTTTATGCCTTCAAGTTTTTGGAGATAACATATAAATGCTCAGGACAATAAAAAAAAATAGAGATAAACCCTAAGATGCATGACGGTCATAATACTTTGATGAAATAGCAACACAGAGGAAAAAAAGTGACAGGCCCCCATGCATTAAAATGGAGTTTCATGTTCTTCTAAATAACCTGAGCACAAGGTCAGCAGACCAACACACAGAATCTGCGGAATGTGAAAAATCAAACATAAATCAACTCTGAGATGTCATCACAGTATGTCACCACAAGCACCCCTCACATTCGAATTTCCAAGTAAATAATACTCATATTAAAGTTAACGAATCGATGACAGTAGAAATCCCACCAACACAGACACCAAATCTTGAAAAACAGAAAACTTCAAACAAAATTTTGACCCTAACACCAAAACAAGAGCATGAGAATTACGCCAAACTTACGGGTTTAGAACATCATACCAATGATTATCCAACCCGTTGCACGACAGTGAGCACGTAGCACATCAGCCAAAACCCTTGTAAGTGTTCACCTCTGTGAAACCCTTGGAGGACAAGTCATCGAAATAATGTATCAACACACAATGATTGCCACCAAGATATGATGGTCCTATTTCTCAGACGAAGAGCACAAAGGTAGCCCAAAATACCCAGACCCATTGTTTTCCCGTCACCATTTCCCTTCTTAAAATTTGGGATGGTGACTTAACACGTGGGTGTGGCTATTTTGTGGCATAAATCAGTCTTGGCATCACCAAATGTGGAGATTATGGTGAAAAAATTTGGGAGATGGTGAGAGAAGAGACAACAGAGAGAGGGGGGAGATGGGCTTGATAGGAAATAAAAAGCTGGGGAAGGATCGGAGCATTGGGGACTGCAAAATGAAGAGGCACGGTTGTTATTTTCACGTGCATTGAAGGGTTTTTTTGGGGTTTAATACTATACCAAAAAATGGAAAAAAATGAGTGGTTTGTATTGGAATATTCTTAGAAAACAGGCTTATTTTGGGCGAACATGTTCAAATACTGTCTTAATTTTTTTTACTAACATAAGGTAATGGCGATGTGGAAAATAATAGATTTAGATTGTGACCACCGCTATGTTGAAAGTGATATTTTTTATGTGAAATTTTTTTGTCACACCAAATTATTTATTTTTCTCCTGTTTGTTTCAAACTTTCAATGTAGGGTTAAGAAAAATAATGGTATTATTAATTGATTGACTTATACCTATTTTATTAGACCATGATCAAAATCATGGGACATGTTTAGAGTCATTTCAGGAAAAATGTCATGGAAAATTGTATTTTGATATGTAATGTACAATATAAATATATATATATATATATATATATAGAGAGAGAGAGAGAG
>JACGDI010001370.1:164925-176491 GCA_014898725.1 Jacaranda copaia
TGTCTTTCTAATCTGAAATTTGCAGGAGAAACACCAACCAAAATTATCATCGGCTGCCAACTTTGTGAAAAAACTGCATGATTTTGCAGGTTAGGAGCTCATTTAGGAACAACTTAAGATATGCTAGATACTTCTATGAAATGATTTGGGAATTACTTGAAAAGTTTTATTTCTCCAGTTCAGAAAAAGGGTTATGTGGACTTGCAAGAGATCGCTTGGGAAGAAAATGTATCATGCTATTATGGTGCCACACTTCCCAAAAATACAAGTTTGAACAGGCCCTGTAGCTGGGCAGCATCCGATCCTTCCTCATTCCTTATCCGTGGTGACAATTATCTAGAAGATCACAAAAAGGTTTCACTTTTACTTCCGCTGTTGTCTGCTAAAATATGATGCGTAAAGTTTCACATGAAAGACAATATTGTAAGATCATTAAAGCACAAGATAATTTTTCTTTTACTGACGCTAAGATCATTAAAGGAATTGGATTTCTACCACTCCATCTTTCCATGGTCATCACTGCAGGCATTATTATGTTGAGCTACTTTGCTTTTCTGAGACAGAATACAAATCATACATATGATATCTCCACTTTTAATGGGATTTTTTTAAATAATCTCTTGATTCTGGAAATTGCTTCCTCTTGTCAGATCAAGGCAAAAGGCACTTTGATGCAGATGGTTGCAGCAGACTGGCTAAGATCAGATAAGCGTGAAGACAATCTTGCTGGCCGGCATGGGGGCATTGTACAGGTTCTTTACATCTTTTTCACAATCCAAAAAAAGAACACACACACACACACACGAAGTTTGCTTTGGGATGTATGTGTGTAAGCCAGAAACATAATCTCTGAATCAAAACTATGCAGAAATATGCAGCTAATGGAGGACCAGAGTTCTTTTTTATCATTAACATACAGGTAATCTTATGGATTTTATCATATGCTTTATCTTCCATTCATTTGAACTAAACTTTTAGAGTGTTCATTGTGCTTGGTGGCCAATTCAGGTTCCTGGGATGACCACATACAGTTTGGGCATATACTATATGCTAAAAACTCCCCTAGAAGAAACACCTCTATTGGAGCGTTTTGTCAATGGAGATGATGCTTTTAGAAATTCAAGGTTCAAGCTCATACCCTACATTTCCAAGGTTAGCATGTAGCCATGTTTGTCTGAATACGAGGATTTCTAACTCTTCATCCATGTTCAGACTCAAATCTCCGTGTTTTCAAAGTTTTTTATTGTGTAACTTTAATTGTTTCTCAGGGATCTTGGATAGTAAAACAGAGTGTTGGAAGGAAAGCTTGTTTGGCAGGTCAAGCACTTGAAATAAACTATTTCCGTGGAAAAAACTACTTGGAGGTAAAATCGCAAAAACGACTCCATCCTATGAGATTTTTGAGAAGCAAAACAAAACTTTCAATATACATAGCAAATTTCTTCATATCTTTACATTTCTGACGCATTGAAAAATCTTCAGCTGGGTATCGACATCGGCTCATCAACAGTGGCAAGGGGCGTAGTCGGCCTTGTTCTTGGATACCTCAACAATCTTGTTATAGAAATGGCATTTCTCATACAAGTAAGTCCAGATTGCTCTTCTTACAGATCTTAAGAGATTCAATGTACAACAAAAGAAACAAGCAGGGATTCCTTGTCTGTTTCAAATCTTGATCTAGGTTACCTGGTGTTTGCCTTGTATACTACAAACACAATGTAGATATATGGTGATGCATGTCTGTAAAACCATGTTTTTTGGTTTCCTGGATTGTCAGGGAAATACATCGGAAGAGCTGCCGGAATTCCTACTTGGAACGTGCCGGCTTAACCATCTTGATGCATCAAAGTCAGTTTCTATTGATTCAATATGCTGCAGCTAGAGAAAATACTAGTAGTAGTAGCATAAAGAAATCTACAGAGTGGAGTAAGAGAGTGGCTCCCCAAATTGATTCATGTATAGATCAGTTAGTTCTTTTTCCAATCCCATCTGTTCGGAAGGGATTGAGTAAATAGTAATAGAGTTATAGTTATGAAATAGAGAGTGTTGTATTCACCATTCTTTGTAACTATGTAGCCGTTTTAGTCAAACAATCGATACCAACACTTGTTCTAACTACAAGTAAAAAGTGAAAGTATTGATGTATTTTTATTACTTGTTAGCATGATTTGAAGCTGTTTGCATAATTTGAGGCCATTTGTATCAAGATTATAGGATTGTTTATGGTAGGATCATATTCTGCATGATCATAGGATTATTTCTTTTCTTGTTTATTGCAACTCTTGTATATATATAGAACCTATTCTTTGTACACAATATAAAATATGATATATATAAAATTATATTCTCTCCCTTTTCTTTCATGGTATCAAGAGCTCAGTATTACTGTTTGCGTTCTTTGAAATTTGTCTTTGTTCTCTTTTCTGATATCTGATATCTTTTCCATGCCATACCTTCTTTTTTTCATTTTGTTACCAACAGTTTCTTCATCATGGAAAAATATGATATTATCAACCTAATAACAACTATTTTGATAGGCTCCAATTATAATATTTGGGTCAAAGCATGGAAAGCTTTCTTATTGGTTGTGAACTCTGGCAAATTGTTACCGGTGATATAATTAAACCTAAAAGAGAAGAAGCAGAAATTGATTCCAAATTTGCTGATTGTCTTGAAGATTGGGATTGCAAAAATCATCAGATAATCACTAAGATTCATAATATCTCTGTTCCATCTATTCATATTTACTGCGTATGAAACAACCAAGGAAATATGGGATTTCTTGGCACATCGATATCGTACTACTGGTCTTGCTCATTATTATCAATTATGGACTACTCTTCATCATCTAAAGCAAGAATCTGGGCAATTGGTGAATAACTTTCTTGTGCAAGTTCAACCAATTTGGACTCAGTTATCTCAAGCTCGAATCAGTGACGATCATCTCCATCTCATTTAAGTTCTCATAGCTCTTTGCCCTAAATATGAAGCTGTTCAAGCATCATTGGTACATCAAGATCCTCTTCCCACACTAGATAATGCTATTCAAGAAATTATCTTTGAAGAAACTCGCCTTAGCCTGGACAAATCTATAACTTTAGAAGTTGCTCTTATTGCTACTTATTTTCGATCTGCCACTCAAAAATCAGGAAACCAGTCTTGTAAAAATTGTAATCAGAATGGGCATTCCTTTGCCAATTGCCCTACTGTGGAATGCAAATATTGTCATGGTATTAGACATATTCTTGAAAACTGTCCTTCTCAACCTCCTCGATCAAAGAACAGTTTTTTCAAGTCAAAAAATGTCTCGAAGCCTGGATCTTCTTTTATTGTAGTTGTCACTACTGAGGGTTCTACTGCCATTATGTAAAGTGATCTTGAGGCTCTTTTCAAGCAGGTTCTCTCTTCTAATTCATCTTTCTCTAGTGCTATGTTTATCATCCCCGATAACTCTTCTTGGCTATTTAACTTCGTATGTTGTAATCATATGACCTCTACCACTAAGATCTTATCAAATTCAACCTTTGTTCCCAATTTATTAACTATTAATACTGCTAATGGGACCACTATGAATATCACTCATATTGGCCATGCTTCTACCTCATGCCTTACTTTTCCCAATACCTATTATGTCCCCAATTTGACCTTAAATCTTATATCTATTGGCTAACTATGTGAAAGTGGACTAAACATTAATTTTTCTCCCCTTGGTTGTCAGGTTCAGGATCCATAGACATGAGAGATTCTTGGGAAGGGTCGCAAAGTAGGCAGATTATTTGAGCTCTCATCTCTCCATATTCCTCATTAGTTTGTCTCGGCAGCTACAACCACTTCTTCCATTACCTATTAGTGGCATCTTCATCTTGGTCATGCTTCCACCAACAAACTTCAACCTTTAATTTCTTGTGGTATATTAGGAAAAACTAAGTTTGATTCTTTTCGTTGTTTACACTGCCAACTTGGTAAACAACCAACTTTATCTTTTACTCAAAATACTTATGTATCCAACATCCCTTTTGGGCTTGTTCATTTGGACATTCGGGGTCCATCCCCTGTTCCTTCTAGAATGGTTATAGATATTTTGTTTTGTTTATTGATGATTATTCTCATTTCACTTGGATATATTTCTTAAAGCATCGATTTGAATTACCACCACTTTATATTAAGTTTGCCACTATGATAAAAACTCAGTTCTCTCACACTATTAAAATCCTTCGAACTGATAATGCCATAGAATATAAAAATTCTTCTTTGTTTCAGTTTCTTAGTCAACAGGGTACCATTATTCAACGTTCTTGTCCTCACATTACTCAGCAAAATGGGCGGGTTGAGTGTAAGCATCTTCACATCCTTGATTCTCTTCATGCCGTTCTTCTTTCTACCTCCTATCTTGAAAAATATTAGGGTGAAGTAGCTCTTAATGTTGTCTACACTGTTAACCGTCTTCTTACTTTAGTACTTTAGAATCTCTCCCCTTTCGAACGCTTGTTTGGTAAGATTCCTAATTACTCAATCTTCAAACCCTTTCGGTGTGCTTGTTTTGTTCTTTTACATCCTCACGAACATACCAAATTAGACCTTCATGCTTAGTTATGTTGTTTTCTAGGATGTGGAACAGAACATAAAGGGTATAGGTGTTGGGATCCTCTCTCAAAGATTACCTGTTTCTCGGCATGTTACTTTTTGGGAAAATACCATGTTTTCTTCTCTCGCAAAATTTCATCAATTAGATACCTCATCATCCTTATTCTTTATTGACCCTAATGTTGAGTTATCTCTGATCTCGATTGTTCTGATAGTCTCAATGATAATCCTTCCACTTTTGAGTCTACTCTGACTAAACCTGCTCCTACACCTACCTTTGACAACATACCCCTTCGACGATCCACTTAGGTAAGAGAAATTCCCCATCATCTTGTTGATTACCATTGTTATTATGCCATTTTGGCCCATCATAAGCCTCACTCTTATTGTGAAGCAAGTACTAACCCTCTTTAGTAGCAAGCTATGAATGAAGAACTTCAAGCTCTAGAAAAAACTCACACATAGAATTTGGTTGATCTTCTGCCTAGTAAGACCCCTATTGGATGCAAATGGGTCTACAAAATTAAAACTCAATCTGATGGTTCTATTGAGTGTTACAAAGCTCATTTGGTCGCTAAAGGATACAATCAAGAATATGGCATTGACTATGAAGAAACTTTTGCGTGTATAGCATGATTGACTTATGTGCGTAGTCTATTAGCTATTGCTACAGTGTGAAAATGGAAACTTTTTCAAATGGATGTTAAAAATGCATTCTTGAATGGAGACTTGCAAGAAGAGGTGTATATGTACCTTCCTCCTGGCTTTTCCTATCCTGTTCACAAAGTTTGTCGACTCCGCCGAGCATTATATGGCTTGAAGCAAGCTCCTAGAGCCTGGTTTGCCAAATCAATTCTACTATTACTCAGTTTGGTTTTATCTCAAGTCCTCATGATTTTGCTTTATTTATTCGTTGTACTGATCATGGCCTTGTTCTACTTATTCTCTATGTTGATGATATGATCATAACAGGCGATGATGCATCATGCATTTTAGAGTTAAAACAATATCTAAGAAAACATTTTGAAATGAAAAATCTGGGTTCACTTAATTACTTTCTCAGTCTTGAAATTTCCCATGACTCAACTGGTTATTATCTTTCTCAAGCAAAGTATGCTTTTGATTTGCTTTCTCAAGCAGGTATTACAAACAGCAAGACTGCATTCACTCATCTGGAACATAATGTTAAACTTACTCCTTTAGATGGCACACCTCTTGAGAATCCTACTCTATATAGCCAACTAGTCGAAAGTTTTGTTTATCATATTGTTATACGGCCAAATATTGCTTATGCAGCACATTTGGTTAGTCAGTTCATGACGGCTCCTCGCACTGCACATTTTGCCATCATTCTTTGTATTCTTCGCTATGTTAAGGGAACTCTTTTCTATGGTTTTCATTTCTTAGCTCAATCTTCTTTGACACTAACTAGTTACTTAGATGCTAATTAGGTAGGTGATCCAACTGTCCGCGGGTCTACAATTGGTTATTGTTTCTTTTTGGGTGACTCTATAATTTCTCAATGTAGTAAGAAATAAACTGTTATTTCTAGATCTAGCATTGAATCTGAGCATCGTGCTCTCGCTGATGCAACATTTGAATTACTTTAGCTTCGTTGGTTGCTAACATACATGGGAGTCACACATTTTGAAGCCACAATACTTCATTGTGATAACAAGAGTGCCATGGAGATTGCTCATAATAATGTCTTCCATTAGCGCACCAAACATTTTGAGATTGATTGTCATTTTGTTCGCCATCATGCTCATCATGGTACCTTTCGGTTGCTCTCTGTAGCAACCGATATCTTTACAAAGTCTCATTGTTCTAATTGCTTCCACAATCTACTAAGCAAACTCAAGTTGGTATCCATTATCCCACCTTGAGTTTGAGGGGAGGAGGGGTGTTAGCATAATTTGAGGCCATTTGTACCAAGATTATAGGATTGTTTATGGTAGGATGGTATTTTGCATTATCATAGGATTATTCTTTCCTTGTTTATTGCAACTTTTGTACATATATAGGACATATTCTTTGTACACAATATAGAATATAATATATAGAAAATTATATCCTCTCTCTTTTCTTTCACTTGTGTTTCCCCTTATTTAACTTAACAAAGGTGTGCATTTCACTATTAAAAGAATGTTTTCACAGTAGACTTGATTTTAGAGATGATGTGAATGTGAACTTTGAGCCGTGTTTTATAGTTTCATAAGGATGAATGATTCCATGCAATTTAAATAGATCTCAATTGATTTTTAGTTGTTGCTCAAAAGAGCACTAATAGGTAGGGTTGATAGGATTTCAACCTATGATGGTAAAGATTGTAATACCAAAACTTGTGAGATTACTACTTCTCTCTAACTACTATAAGATAGAGGGAACGTCGTAAGTGTATATAATGTAAAATTAGTTTCAATTGAATGAAAAAATTATATAATGATAGAATCGGAACTACTAAAGGCCATACATACTCAATAATGTAAAATAGATTAATAGTGGAATAAAAAAGATATATATGCTTAATATGTGTTAAAAAAGTTACCAGGTTTTCATGTGAAAATTCATTGAGAGGGGGAAAAATGGAAAGAAATTGATAAAAAAGATTTGTGTAGCTGAAAGTAAGCGGGGAGATAAATGGAGATGATAGAAACTAAAATGTGAGTAAAAGTACTTGAGAGAATGCGAGGAGAGACAATAAACAACACTTTTCAGTAGTAATATTAATAAATTATTGTTAGACCCTTGTGATCGGCATGGGACATTGGACATAACGGTGTAAGTTTTAAGCGTTGGGCAAATGAAAATTAAGTCATGGGTGTAGATTAGACCATGATGTGCACCATGCTCTAAGATGTCGGTAGATTGTGCACAAACGATAGGTATTGACGGGACGGTGTACGCGCAGGGCTAGATCATGTGCATATTTGAATGACACTTAGATGGGATGATGTGCAAAATTTGCGCAAGAATGAGATGGGCATGTGCGGGGAACTAAGATTGGCGCACACATGATAGTAAACATGACTTGGCACACAGTTTGATGAGTAGCATGCACACAAGCAGTAAGTGGGCGCGCACAATGGGCAATGGTAGGCATAGTAATAGACTAACATGATAGGTTGATTCGTGAGATAGCTTAGCGCACACGGTGAACATGTGGCACACATGTTGGCAATAGTTGATAGTATGGTTGGACGACGATAACAAGGAAAAATGGGCTGGTGATCGATAGATGGTTATGGGCTTAGCAAGAAAGTGGTAGGTTGTCATTTGACTTATTTGAAAAATCGCAAAGAAACTTGGCATTGCAGGCTACAATCTAGAAACCACTAGTACACTTGGCTCCTTGTTGGATTATGCTTGTCACATGTTGGCTTTTGATAAGGTAGCTCCTAGCAACTGAAGATGTCCACTGAAAGCAATTGAAGGAGATGTTTTCTGTAAAGGCATTGACATCATTTGTATTGAGATTATGGAATTACTATAAGGTTGGTGTAGTTAAGTTTTATCATGTTCTTTTAGATTCCACTACATGCTTAAATTATGTTGTTGCCTTACTTGAATAAATGTCATGCAACTTAGATAAAAGCATAAGATGGAGTGCCTGGGCTAGATGATTAACCTTTTGGTGGGCTAGGTTGCACAACAAGCGAGAAAAAACTTAGTGAAAAAATAGATCAAAAAATACTCCTATGACAACTATTATGACAACACTTATACCCTAAAAAATTGTTTCATATCAAAATGAAGTGGTATTTTGCCCCTTTTCAATTCTACAAATAGTATAGGTGGTCTAGATATTCCTTAATTAAAAATAAGACTTTAAGAAACTAATATGATTATTTGACGTTTCAGAAAATTGAAACAACATCTCAATGCATAATTTGAAGAAACTAATGCGATGTATTGTTGTTTCAGAAGATTGGAATAAAATCTCATGCATTTCAAAATATGTCACAATATTAATTTGGTTTGACATATTAGGCCTATATAATCTAGGCTTGGGCTTCAATTTAGAACAATCATTTAGACCAAGATTCTCAAATTCAATCCAAAGTGTCTTGCATTAAATAGGCTTTCATTAGAAATAGTAGTCTTTATCAGTTTCATGGTAGCTATTTCTTTGTAAAATAAATAGGGTTGTCAATAGATTGGATTTTGATTCAAATTTTATCTAAATTCAATACGAATTTTAAAATTTTTATCTAATTAAGATATTCGATAAATTATATCCGATTATAAATATCCGTAATTTGAGATGAGTAGATCGGATACGAAATTAAACAATTCGATCTGTTAAAGATCTAAATCCAAACTTTAATATTTTTTTATTAAATTAATACTCTTATATATAATATTAATAACTATCTTAAAATAAAATCTATATATTATATTGACATAATATATATTAACACTTATATTATACTATTAATATTGAGTCTTTAGTATACAAAATAAAAGGAATACTAATAAAATGTCAAATATATAATATATAATAATTCATTTATGTATTAATATAATGTAAAATAGGAGTTTAGTAATTCAATATTTAACTTTTGAACTAATATATAATAAAAAATTGTTAAAAATTCAAATATGATGTAAACTTAATTTATAAATACAATATTTTTATACAATCCAAAAGAAAAAATATATATTAAATTGGGTAAGATTTTTTATCAAATTTTGAATATTGATTAGATCTGGTCATGGTGTTGACTAACAAAGATCTCATAGGATATCAGGTCAAATTTGAATATAAATTTTAATAATCTAATTTAGATTCATGTATAGCTGATTCGATCCAAATTTGACTCGATGACAGTTCTAAAAATAAATATTAAAACCAGACCAACCCTTCCTAAACCAGGGCCCCCAGCTCTAGTAAACTAGACCTAAGACTTAAGATTGTTAATAGAGAGGATTTTAATCCAAGTCTGATTTGAATTTGATCCTATAATTTAGGATCTTAATCGATAAAAAATTCGATGGATATGATCCAATTAAAAAAATTCACAATTCGAAGTAAATAGAGCTAATATGGATTTGATCCGATCCTATCCATTAATAATTTGAATTTAAATATATAAAGTATCACATGTATATATAGTATTATACACACACACACACACACACACATATATATATATATATATATGTAAGGTTCTATAGCAACGCCAGAATGAATTTAGAACGAAAAAAGTAATAAACTCCTATACAATATATCAAATCAGTTGATTTTCATATAAAATATTAGATTTAGAGGTTATCTACATTATAATTGCATAACTTGTTTTTCTATTTTTATAACAAAAAATGATGTAGGAAAAATAAAGGGCAGGAGTTGAATGTTGTGATATAGTAGAATGCAATACAAATCTCAATTTGATCGAAACGAGTTTTTTTTCTTATAAAATTTTAAGTTTATAATTAATTGATTGAAAAATCAAGTATATATATATTTATGATGTCAAATAAGTACTATTATCAGCAGCAGAATCTAAAATATAATGATATGATAAATGAATATGATTAAGTTGTATTCTATTATTACTTTTATATGATAAATAGACTTGAAAATTTATTTGTTAATATATTGTGTGTATGTTTTTTTAAAAATGAATGTTTTGGATTTAAATTTTATTAATTTCTTAGAAAAATAATAAATATATTATTTTTAGGAGTATTTGGATTTGAATCTTTTTTCGTATATTCAATTTTTATATAAATTTGGATATAGCTATAACAGTCAAAATTCTATAAAATTTTGGATCGAATTCAGATATAGCATATTACTATCGAATTCAAATTTGAATCCAAAATGATTCAATTCGAATCCAACCCATTTATAGCCCTATTAAGACTGAATTTATCAGGCCTTTTGGGCGTACACTCTCAAACCTTTAACCCATTACGTTGGATTGTATGTTGTTTGGTGAAAAATAATTCTCCATGACAAAATTATGTGAAAATACATAACCCAAAAGAAGCCCTTGTCTATGTTTTTAAATAATTTCATTAAAATTAAATAATTTCATTACAATTATTTAAATTTTTTTTATTATACTAATAAAAAATAAATTACTCATCTGAATAATTATAATTAGATGACTGTCCGTATCAGCCTCTTTAGCTATGCAACATCTCTATACTAAAGACGTCTCAATTTATTTGATAGATTCATTGCTTTTGGTGGATTGGAGATGTTCCCTATTGGCTATGACAAAAATTCAATCTTCGGCCCGACAACCTATGGCTCATTTTTAATCCAAACCAACGACGTCGTATAATTTTCCATGATTGCCCACCAATGAGTTTCGTGTTCTTACAGCTTTGGGCCTAAAATCAATGAACTTGGATGCCCAAATAGGTCATTTAAACAAACACTCACATTCTTACATTTTTCAAATTCACAACTTGTCCTCACGTTGCTTCACCCAATGTTTTCAAAATCAGATCGGACAAAGAATTGGCGACGTTACTGATTACTGGTTTAATCTGTTGGACTAGTTGAACCATCGGTTCGACCAGTATGACGTCATAATGACGTAATAATTAATTTTAATTTTATAAATATATATAATATAATTAATATATTGCAAAAAATAAAAAAATTCCAATAATATAGAATTAAATAAAAAAAAATTTCTCCATATGTTAATCATTTTTTCCCCTTCAAATGGTTCTTTAGAAAATGTCATTTCTCTATTAATCAATTACAAATATATATTCTAATTCAAATAGCAACGCACAACTATTTAATATTAACACAAGTGGGCATCCCTTCAAGTTTCAAGTTCAATATTTAACAAAATAAAACAAGTTTTTACATACCAAATATACAATATATTCCAATAGAAATTAATAAAATAACAATAAATTTAACCATCAAGTATCCAAAATATAATTACATCATTAGATCTCAAATAAATAAACTTAAGTTCCAAAAACTACATTATTGCTCAAAGTCTTTAGT
>JACGDI010001370.1:176591-186822 GCA_014898725.1 Jacaranda copaia
AATGTTGTCGCATCATAGATTACCTAGTATAGCTGGAATACGTTAACAAAAAACTATGTCAAGTAGGGCCATATCATGTATCTATATATAAACTATAATTATTGATTACATATAATGGCCTATATATATATATATATATATATTATATAAGCACACTCAATATTTGTATAATTACTAATAAATAAAAATAATAAAATAATATGAATAAGAGATCATATAATTGTAGAAAAATTGAAAAGAAAAGGATTTACAAAAAATTAAAAATACATATGACATTTATCAAATTATTGTGGAATTAAGTAATAGTAGGGTAGGAATGTGGTAGTAGTTATTCTATAGTTATGAGGATAAAAAAAATAAAAATAAGAATATTTTAAAAAAGTAATTAAAAACACACCAAAAAAGGAGGTTGACACTTTATTAATAGTATAAATTATATATAGAAAGAAGATTTCTTTACTACAGTTGTGCAGACTATAGTTTTGATCAAATTTTAAGTTGTTAGAGTTCTGAAATTTTTAATTCATTAAACATTCTAATTGATTGTTGTTTATTTATTTTATTCAAAAAATTTCAAATTGCTACAATGCTATTTTGCATATTATTTTCTAAAATAAATATATTTCATTAATTAAGTATAAGTATATTTATTTACAAAGGACAATAAATTAATTGTATATTTATAAACTTTTTAATTAAATTAAAATTAAACTAAATGAATATATAATGCATAACACAAAGCTAATGCTAGTGTATGTACATGTAAATATGTGTGTGTGTGTACAAAGAAGTGTTTTGAACTATCATTTACTCTACATCGCCATATTGTTTACCATAAATTTGAAAAAAAAAATATTGACATGTAATATGTATATATATTCTGCTAATACAATAAGATATCGTTATTCAAAAGATGACCTTTTTATTATAATTAAATTTAATGATAAATTACTAATATAGAATCAATGATTTGTATTGTTTCTCTTAAAGTAGTACTATGATGAGGCATCCAAGTGGGATAGCAATGGTGCCCATTTTCGTCCTTTTGCTCATTCATTCCTTTCAAGGATTACCAATGCCAAGATTTTGCTTATCTGCCTCTATTGCCCTTTTGGTTTTCCAAAGTCAAATCTAAATTAATTTCTTTTTCTGTTTCTTTTTTTTTTTCCTCCTCTTCCCCTTTCCTCTATTTGTAATGTGGAATTTTTAATTGAATTATATGCAACATGCCTGATTAAATTGTGACTATTGAATTTATAGGGAAAAGCGCCAATTTCCTATAAATTCAACGATCATAAATGGATCAAGAACATTGCATTGTGCAAAGAATTTTTATAAAATTAAATGAAATTATGAAATGAAGGGAATATTTTAGTGAAGGTATGTGATTATCCTGAGTTAGATTTTTATTTTACAATTAAAAATTTGTTGATGTGGGATGACAATCTCATGGAAACATTATAAATCAATGTAATGATGTATTTATTTACAATTTTTTGAATTTTAATTTTCAAGAATTGTGCTTTCTTTATCAAGATAAAATTTAAATATACTTTATGAGTAGTGGAAATTATTTCTTAGAAACTATTGAAAAATCTTTTGAAAAAGATGGGTCTACAACTTCATACATAATGAATTTTAAGATGCAGGTTAACATTTATATTCCTTTCTTTTTTCAAATAATGATGTCTAATATGAACTCACTACACATGCACAAGTTTTTTCCACATCAATGATGCTGCAAAAGTAAAATATGTGCATCAATAAAAATGAAAATAAAAGACTGATTCTGTCAGAAATTGTACTCATTTAATATTATAGGGCCTCCTTTCTTTGTTTTACATTCCGCTATATGTACATAAAATTCTTATTTTGATAAGCGAACAACTTATTATATTCACTATGTTATACATTCTACGTATAACTGCCCACTACATTAGTAATAGATGAAATGGGTAGTTTAACAGTTATTGTGTATCATCTTTGAAAAATCCTCAACCTAATGTTTGGTCCAATTCGATCCAAGTTCACTAAATAGGTGGTCCACCTTGGCATAAGGCCAATCACCATTTGTTACAGTTTGACATAAAACTCAACTCAAATATAAATATTATGTATCATCAAATGACAAACAAATTAATATAAAATCTAATAAAGTAATATACAAAAATATTATGTGGGGACTTTATATATATTTTCCTATTTTTAGATATTATTTAGTTAAACCTTTTGTAAGGGACAGTACCCCTTGTTTATTTTATATTTATTCTTATGTAGAGACTTTAATATATTTATAATTAATAGCAGAGTTGGAATCTACGAAACTTCCACTCAACCACAAACAATTCTTTAAAAAAGAAAGAAAAAAAAATTATGTGGGACTAAACATTTCTACTCTTTTACCTCACTTTCTTGATCAAATAGCTGTAAGCTAAGGCTACAAGCCAAGTACTTGTTCTCAACCCCCTCAACAAACCAAAAGACCATTTTGTAATTTAACTTTTTATAATAATAATTAATATCACAATATTGTATCATAGAATACCCTCATATTGCATGTTAATAATGCAAAGGCAAATGGGCAAAAACTTGAAGTTTGACTTATGAGCATTAAAATTATTTGATTAGCCTTGTGTTGGTCAATCCTAGCACATATTTTATTAATCAAATTGTGAGTAATTTGGCTTGTAATTTTGATAATTCTATTTTTCTTTATATTTATTTATGTCTATAATTATTATTTATTTCATCAGGCTTCTTCTAGATCAAAATCGATAACATGTATCAAATATATATTAAAAGTATATTATATTTTTGTAAACTAACCTTAGATGACATAATTTTGCCCACATTTTGATTTTGATTTTGATTTTTATTGGGGAAGTGATCTTATAGCTTATTCAATTATTATATAGTACATTAACAACCTTTTTCTTTGCCTTATAAGCCTACCTCTCCTACCCAAGATTGCACCATCCCCAAGAACTTGCACAATTAATGTGATTTTGGGTTATACTAATTGATTTCAACTGAGTCACATCAAGTCTCGTTGACACAATGAATCTCAACCACGGGCGAAATAGAAAAAAGAAAATTTTATTTTATTTTTTTAATTTTTTCAACTCTACCAACAATCTATTTCAATTTAAATTGTGACAACTAGGGCATTATTGTAATTATCATAATACTACTTCTCATGATTTCCCCCAACTCTGGTCAATCTTTGATGTATATCTCAACATTTTCCCCCAAACAACAAGACAAGTTATTGATGTTTGTGTCCTTTTGATTGAATTTAATGGGCAGGTTAGGATTCTCTCAAACCTTGCCTACCTAAAGTTCATTCATTTAAGAAAAAGGAAGTCTTCATTGTTGTTACATTTTTGCCCTCTCCATTTTCTTTCCCTTCACTTTTTACCCAACTCCGACTTCGATATACATCGCCTTTAGAGTTTGGGAAATAAAAAGTGCATGACTTCATATTTGTATGTTTGAAGTTCAAATTTTGAATTTTAACAAATTCTTAATATGCGTCTATATAAGTTCAAAAGCTTTATAAAATTAAAAATAAAACGAATATGAGACTAGTAAGAACAATCATCCCCATCAAATTTATATAAAGTTATATCGTACATATTTTTAATTAAAATTTTTTATCACCCAAAAAATAATAAAATTATTCTTTTAACTTCATTTTTATATAAACTAGAAAACCAAAAATCAAGATCGTAGCACAACGAAAGAAAAGAAGGGATTCTTAAACATTTGATATATCTAATAATATGTTAAGAATTTTGTTCATTCGCTCAAATAAGAATGGGATCATACAACAAATTTCCTTGCAATTATGAAGATATTTTTTTCTAGTTATATTTCATAATAACTTGAAAAGTAATATAACTCCGTCCTATTTGGGAGAAAAGAAAATTTTATTTAATAAAAATAAAAGAAAGAGAGAGAAGAGAAAATGTAAGCCGGTTTGGTTTTATTCCCAAGTTCACTTTTTTCATTTTCTACTATTTCAAAAATGGAAACAATCACTTTTTAGAAATTTTTACCCAATATTATTTTTATTTTCATTTTCAAAACATATTTTTCAATAACCTAAATAACTTTTTTCAATAACATATATATATATATTTTCTCTTTCTATTCCATTATTTTTATCTCTTTTTACCTACAACTTATTAAAACCAATATAATCATTATATTTCCAACATTTCATTTAATACAAATTCATTTTCAACACATTTTCACTGACTAACTTTTCAAATTTTAGAAATGGTGGAAATGAAAATTGAAAATGGAAATAAAACCAAACTGCCGTAACATAATGAATGGGGGACAAATTGCAAGATAGCTTAGGGAATGTTTTGGTTATATTTTTTCAAAAAAAAATCATTTTAGGAAATCATAATCAAATATATCCTATTTTTTTTCAAAACACAATTTTTATAAAAAAATATCATTTACTATCTTTCATTATCCTCAAAACTTCCACATTTTTTAATATATACATACATATATTATATATTATATATTTTATTATTATTTTAATAATTAAAAATCACTCAATTCTATTTTTACCCTAAAATTCAACAAAAAAGTATCGATTTGATTGTTATAGTAAAAAATGTCTTCCCACAAAATATAAACAAACATACCAAAATTTTTTAAAATTAATTTTTACTATTTTCCAAAACACAACTAAAAATAAATTATATTTTTCAATACAATTTTCATATTTTTCAATAATTTATTCTCTTAAAATATAGAATAAATACATAATAAAATCACACGAAAAAACATATCCAAACATTCCCTTAGCTTCTGACAATATTATTTAATTACTTTATTAATATATAATAAGAGCTAAGATAAAGTCAAATTAAGATTTGTAAGAAGGGTAGATTTTGAGACCCCACCCAACCAGCATTGCTCGGCTGATTTGACCAACAGCCGGCGTAGATAAGATACACTAATATATTCTGCCGTATACGCATTTACCTAATTATGTTAACTACCATAATTTAATTAATAGATCGGCAAATATTTAATTGAAAAATAATCAAATATTTTATTGGAACCCTATCTTTTAGGGAAATGGTTGTGTATATATTATTTATTGTTCAAATTTTAAATTATTGAGGATGGATAATTAAAATGACATTGATTTGTTCACAATTTACCATGATATAATAATTATCCAAGCTCGCAAGAAATTATTTAGGTAGATAGAGAATAAGGATTATTAAAACTGATTATAACCTTAGGAAACCTTAAAATATGCATTGGGGAATGTTATGGGCAATATGTGGTTACAAATTATATGTTTTTAAAGTAGAGTTGAATAATGTGAAGTTATATTAAAAAATGTGATTAATATTTATTTATATTTTTAAAAATAATTAAAAAATTATTTTGAAGAATTTTGATATGTTTGTATATTTTTTGGAAGAAGACAATTTTTACTGTAGTTTTCAAAACAATGCTTTTTCGTTGAATTTCTTAGGTAAAAATAAAATTAATTAATTTTTATAGTAAAAATAATAATAAAATATATGTGATAAATACATTATATATATTAAAAAATCAAAAAATTATGGGAACAATAAAAAATAGAAGAGGATATTTTGAAAACACTTAATTTGACATTTTAGAGGAGAAAATGACATTTGGTTACATTTTGACAAAGCAAAGCATCGCCATCAAATTTCTTACTTTTGAAGATCTTGATAAATTTCTTTAATTTTGAAGACGTCTCAAGAGTTTACTTTTGTATGTTCCGTATCAGAAACTAAACATAGTAACAGTTAGGATGATTTGGGGCTCCCAACGATAAGTCTAGATCTGCCAAGAAATTTCCAGAGTACAAAGAACAAATTTTGCATTGGCATCTAACTCCATAGCATTAAGAGACGACCTAATGTAAACATACTTAAGACAGATCTTTTAACACAAGATGAGATGAGGTGCATTCAATTGGGTTCTGTTAGGACTGCAAGAGGAAAAATAGCAGCAGCGACATAAACTAAAACTAATTCACTGTCAATTCATGGCCAAAACCTTTTTTGAGTTGAAGATTCACCAAAGTGCAAAAGTCTAGCCCATTTTCTTTCTTTAAATACACACAACTGTGTGAAAAAAGATGTTTTACTCTCTCCGGCAGTGATGTATTTAGCGGTATCCCATTCTGGCTAATCCATGGGGGATCAAATCATCTATACCAGTGAACTTCGATATTTCTTCTGCGTCTGGCTGGGTGAAACTTGTATCTGCTTCAAAAACATGTATGCTAAATTAGATTCAAAACTAAGCCAAGTGAAAAAAAATATATAAAAAAAGACTAATCCTGATACCATACCGATAATACATCTACCAACATTATCAAAAATTTCAAGGAATCAATATGCTACCAGTAAGCTGCAGAAAGGTACCTCACAAGAATCTTTAAATGGTTAGGCATTTCATTTCCGTATTGAAAGATCTATGTGAAGGTATGCGATGCAGGTGATGAAGGAAAGGAAAAATGCAGAAGCCAGCATCAATGGTTCTGCAAGCATTAATACAGGGTTGAAATTGTAATGGACCTGCACGAGCACAATGGAATAGAAAAGGTCAAATTGAGTTAGAAGCCATAATTAAACATAGAGAAGTCACTAAATTAGAAAGCACAGTTCCACTGTCCAACTGTAGTTTAAACAAAACAAACCAACTACAGTAGGAGAATAAGCAGAGGTAAATTCTAGCAAGTCTCTTGGACCTACATCCCAAGAAATTCTTTAAGAGTAACTGTTCCACAGATCAAAAAGATTATGGAGAGAGATAGCTCATTGAAACATTTAGCATTTAGTTGCAAAAGTTCAGCAAGAAAAATGAAGTTGTAAAAACTGTCTATCAGAAATCAATCTTATTGAGACTAAGCAGTTAATGGAAACTTTATGTAGTATTTTCCAGAAGGTTTAAATTAGGCTTTTTTCATTTTCCCCCCGGCGGGATTGGTGTTTCAAAGAGGGTAAATCTAACTGCAAGTGGGGAACTAGGGTTGGAGAAAATTATTTATGGACTGCTAACATGATAGCATATGAAGTTCAATATATTGACATGTTACCTGGAAAGGAGCATTATGGTCAGGAACAACATTTTTCTTTTCCAGAACTAATACAGTCCGTCCAATCACATCAAGGTATGAGTACTTTGTCTGCAGAAAGGGAAATGTAAAAGTACATAAGCCAACACAGCTGCAAAAAGCCCAAGTAAATGAAACCGAGGCAACAGTCAAAGGTAAACTCTCATAAGGAAGGCTATGGCCATCCATACATACTTGATGGAAACAGATATATCTGAAACTATTTGTTGCACAAAAAAGTGAATTCATAATTTACAGGAATAAAGAATTGATTTTGAGGAAAAACATTAGCTAGCAGATTGACTCCGAAGTTTCACCTGCATTTGAGAAAAATAATTAGGCACAAAGGGCGGCAATGTTGTTTCTTCACTAAATGACATGCGGCGTAGCAGCATACTGGCAAGAATTTTTTTCCACAAATTTAAGAGATAGGAAACAGTAGTTGCTCCAGAAAATGAATCTTAAAATTGAACTTAGAGAACTGCCTGCCACTAAATGTTTCATTTGAGTGATAAGTTTAAGTCATCATATGCATTGTAAAGACCTGCCTTTTTCTCCAAGATGAGAAATTTAGGGAATTTTAATAAGAATTACCTCCAAACCTTGGTCAACTGAATAAGGAACTTTGGCGGAAGCATCCTTTGATCCCTCTGGGAGGACAACCTAAAATGTAATAGGCATCCGATATTAATGAACTTATCTTCTGGAAAAGTTTAGCAAAAGCCAGAAAGAAAAGCAGCATACAATCAATATTTGCATAAATTACTAACACAGTACACACTTTGATTGTCAACTTGTCAACCACAGTATCAGCAAGAGGGCAGCCAAAACTGTAATTCAGGTAACGTGCACTGCCAGCAGACTCAAAAAGGAAGTCTTTTAGAGGCACCCCATATCCAATGACAAAAGTTGCTTTCCAGCCTCCAAATAAAGGATAGCGTGGCTCTATTAACAGCTCCGACTGCAAAGTAGATGAATATAAATTAAAGTGTTTGGGTTTAAGTTTTTCTTTTTTCCTTCTCTTGCTTTCCTTCTTTCTTTATTTTATTTCTGCTCACACTACTTCCAAAGTGCCAAGGCCAAATTCTTAGAGAAGACAGAAGTAATTTTCCTCTTTTAGAAAGTTTCAATACTTATGGAGCAATGTTCAAATGCCTTTGCGGGAGGATACAAATATTATAACACTCAGCCTGGGATCAAGAACCCCGAAGAATCTGTAATATTTCAACAAGAAAAATATGGCATATATAACAGCCATAAGTTAACAGAAAGAAGAAATTACGGCGGAATCTATATAAAAAATGACTTGAAGTTTACAAAAGGGGAGAGAGCGAGTTACCTTCTTGGAGTTTGTACGTAAACGTGACGATGATATGTTCCCTATATCATCTCTGTAATAGACAGAATGAACTCGTGGTGGTAGCTCTGCCAGAAGATGCTTGAATGAAGAGACACCACTAGCAGCAGGTTTAGATTGATACTCAACCCTGTCAAAAGAAATTTGATAGGATTGAGGAGCAAACACACAAAAAAAGCTAATTTAAGTTTGCAAGGGAACAGGATAGTCAGGCTATATAGCAATCATAATATCAATTATATATGTAAAGAATCTTTGGATTGTCATAAATTATCACTTGCCTTCATAAGTTACATATAAAAGGAATATGATCACAATTAGCAAACATCATTATGAGTGCAAAGTGTTTAACAAACAAGATAGTTTTTATGTCCTCGACGTGTATGTTATGTCCAAATGCATTAACTGATTTGCTGTTTATTTAAAAAGTTTCTGGCCCATGCATTACTTTAGTAACAAGACGCAATGACAAAAATTACATACCCAATTATTGGATAGGAAACAGAAGATTAATGTATTACTAGTGGCCTAACCTTGAAAAAACACCTTTGTGCTTGGCACCGGCATGAGCTAACTTGTAATGCTCAGTTACCTGAATGCTTCCCCAGTGAGATATTTCAATTTCACGCACAAGCTCCTCCACAACAGCAAACGGATGATTATTTTCAAAATGAATGATCACAGGAGAGTATGAGTAAGGATGGTGGTCCTCATATGGCCCATATCTTAGTTCAGTACCAGCACGATTAGTGGGTTCAACTAGTGTGAATGATTCAACCTTGTTACTTGGTGTTTTAATTAATGTTGCTTGTTGTTTGATATGATACGGTGACAGTATAATTGCACTGTCATGGTAATAGACCAGTTGAGACTCTGATTGGCTTATCTCTGCTGGGAAGGGTTCAAGGGAGTGGGTCAAGATGTAAAGTATTTCTAGAGTGGTGGTCTCATCCTTTACTAATGGATTGGGTAATGATACAGCATAGTATTTGGTTCCATTTGGCGCATCAGGGTGTTCAGTTGGGTTTACTTCAAGAGGAACATATGATTTCTTCTTCTTCTTGCCAACAGTAATAGCTGCTTTGACCAATGCTAGATGATCAAACTGTGCTGGTGGGAATGCAAGAAGAACTTCTGAGACTGGTGTGTCCCCGATATTTTCAACCTATAGCAATAGAATCAATCACATGAGTACACATTCCACAAATTTTAGCACCTTCATTTTGGAAAACAGGTTCTTAACAATATTGAAAAGCGCAGAAAACCAGTTATTTTGTACAAGGTATTGTCCGTGAAACCTAAGAAACTACAACCAACTTTGCTTCTTCATAGCTTGCTTGAGCTGTCTGTCAACATTAAATTTCTCTGGTTACAATTCCATTCAAATATAATAACAATTTTTGGCTTTCACTAAATTCTTGTTAACTTAGGAAATAAAAAAACTATGGAGTATTTGTCAAATGCCTTATGTCCACACCTAATTCACCATGATCTAAGATTCTAAATTCACTAAAGGAAATTGTATTTGAGCTTAATTAAAGAAAAAATCATTAGGAATTATCAAAAGGACACATTTTGAATTTAACGGAAGACACTCCTCAACAAGTTTGAACTGCAACTAAGATGCATACAATAATCATTTTATCAATAAATATACCATTAAACATAGAAATAAAACAAAATTCCAGGAAAAAAAGGTTAACAAAGCAATACAAAGAAAAAAAAATAGAAAAAAAAAAAGAACA
>JACGDI010001370.1:188697-230339 GCA_014898725.1 Jacaranda copaia
CACAATAACCGTGCAATAAAATTCATCTCTTCGTTTGTGGAGGTAAGCACATTGCCAAACCACAATAGAATCTTGTGTTCCCTTATTCGATTTTCTTTTTGGCCTTTCTTAATTTTGATATTTGGTCATTTTAAGTTGTAACATAGATCAAATTAGTTAGGGTCATTTTAAAAAATTATAATTATCAATTAATAAAATATATTTGGTTCAATACATCAAATATTTATAATTACAACCTAATGGCAAATAAAGTGTCTTTAAGGTGCCTATATTAAGCTACTATTCAAATTTCTTGATTATAGACTTGCACTTAAAGCTAAGAAAAGAAAATTATTTCTTATTCAAATCAAGTTTTTAAAGTATGTTCATGGATTAATTTAATTATATTAGTTACATAGAGTTAAGAATGATATGATTAAAGTTAGGCAATGATTTAAAATAATCATTGAAGCAAAACTTTATCTTGAATAGGAGGAGGAAAAATAGTTAGTTGACATGTACCAACTTGCAATGTATTTTAGAGGAACTAATGGGAGCTCCAATGCTATCACTCTTTTGGATTAATTTTTAATTTTTATTACTTGATTCTTGGAGGCAAAGCCCTTCCTCCCACCATTGGAGGTGGGGGAGGTGGGGAAGTAAAAAGAATAAAACTAAAAATAGAATTACTTAAATCTCTTAACAAAAGAGTAATAAAATTACTTCAACTATTTCAAAAAAAAAAGGTGCAAAATGCTATATGCATGACATTGTGAGCAAAAACATGCACAAATTAGGAAAGATATATTGGAAGGCAGTAAAATAGGTTAAGAGGTATCTAAAAGTTTTTGCAAGAAGGTGTTTTAAGCATAGTAAACTTAACTCAGCTAGACATGCTAGTTGTGTGAATGCAAATTATGCTAGAGATTTGAATAGCATAGGGTATACGAAGGACTTTGTGTTTTGTATTGTACGGTTAGCTACAAGACAATTTTGCAAACTTCAATTGTATTGTCCATAACAGAGCCTAAATACATGACTTTAATTGAAGATGTGAAAGAAGGCATTTTGTTGAAGAGGTTTATTGATAATTTGGGTCTGAGCTCTGATATCATTACAGTATTTTGTGATTGTTAGAAAACTATACACTTATGAAGAATCAAGCATTTCAATGACAGAAAAAAATATATTGATGTCATGTATCATTTTATCCAGGATGTGATTTTTCAAGGTGTTAACTTGTTGATAAAATTAGGATTAATGACAATTCAATGAATATATATATTGACGAAGATTGTTCAAGGGATCAAATTTGAGTATTGGTTGGATTTAATAAACATTTATAGACTTAGATGATTGTCCTTTGAAAGAGATGGAGATAATGAGTAGAGAATTTCAAGTTAAGATGGAGATTTATTGATTATGCCACAAAAATGGTGTGGAAATTGCAAAATGATGCAATGGAGTGAGTCCTGGCACATGTGAGTAGGATGCCATGTGTAGGGACGCACAATAACCGTGCAATAAAATTCATCTCTTCGTTTGTGGAGGTAAGCACATTGCCAAACCATGATAGAATTTTGTGTTCCCTTATTCGATTTTCTTTGTGGCCATTTTTAATTTTGATATTTGGTCATTTTAAGTTATAATATAGGTCAAATCAGTTAGGATCATTTTAAAAATTCATAATGATCAATTAATAAAATATATTTGGTTCAATACATCTATGGTAAATGAAGTGTTTTTAAGGTGCCTCTATTAAGCTATTATTCAAATTTCTTAATTATAGACTTGCACTTAAAGCTAAGAAAAGAAAATTATTTCTTATTCAAATCAAGTTTTTAAAGTATGTTCATGGATTAATTTAATTATATTAGTTCCATAGAGTTAAGAATAATATGATTAAAGTAAGGCAAATGATTTAAAATAATCATTGGTGCACAACTTTAACTTGAATAGGAGGAGGAAAAATAATTAGTTGACATGTACCAACTTGCAATGTATTTTAGAGGAACTAATGGGAGCTCCAATGCTATCACCCTTTTGGATTAATTTTTAATCTTCCATTACTTGATTCTTGGAGGCCATGCCTTTCCTCCCACTTAAACTAAAAACTAAATCACTTAAATCTCTTAACAAAAGAATAACAAAAATACCTCAACTATTAAAAGAAAAAAAGAAAAAAGGAAAATGCTCTATGTATAGCACTCCAAAATTTGAGTCCCTAAATTTAAAGTTATAGTTTCAATAAAATAAAATACAATTTCAATGAATTGGATTTAGATTAATTTTGAGTTAAAATTTGAGTTTGAAATATTTATTTTCTCTTATCTAGAAAACTTGTGGTACAAATTTAAATAGCACCTCAGTTGAATACTTGAGCTGAATACTTGTATTGGGTTCCATCCCATTACAATAGTATACTTGTATAATCTTTATTTATATGTATTTATGTGATGCATATTTATATATATAAAAAATGTGTGCCCTATATATACTCATATTGAAATATGTATATAATTTCTTATAAATTAAAATTATTATATTGAATTAATAAAATAGTTTATACATTCAATATATAAAATAAAAGTAACATGTATATTTAAAATTTATAATTTTAAAAACTAAAACAAGGACACTTATAAATTTATAAATAACTAATAATTTGTTAATAATATTGTTTTCTTATATGGCAATATTATTCTTGATACTATATATTTTAATATTTAAAATTATAAAAAAATAAATTTAATAACTTCACCCTACTGAATTTTACATTCGAAAGAGGTAGACCTTGAATGCGTAAAAAACATAATATACTAAGTTTTGAATATTGCAAATCCGATCCATTAACATCCCTATGTGTAAACTCAGGTGGTAAGTTTGGTCCCAATTAATAATAAGTGAATTGTAATTTAATTTTATATTTATATGTTACCAGTATGATTTTATCACGCGGACATGCGTTTTTTATAAAAAAAAAAAATAAAAGTAATTGTGGGATTACATGATATCCACGAATTGTGGGATTACATGATATCCACGAGGCTCGTGCATATATTATTTCTACAATAAACTTTTGAATCCCAAATCAAGAACCTTTTGGTCCTCACAGGCCAGAGCAATGGCCAATGTATCAGCGCCGTGCTGGCTGCCAACATGCACGGCAAAAATCCACACAAAGATCAATAAATTGATAAATTGATATATTAATCACTCAGCCAAAAAGAACGATGTAATTATACAATAATTTTTCTGATTTCCAAGGATTAATTTTTCTTAAACTCAGTTGTCGATGGTTTATGGGATTATTTTAAAAACGCAGCACAATCCAAACAGACCCTTTGGGTTAAACAATGTTGTAACAGCAGCAACAGAATTGTCGCCTGGATTTTACACCCTTCGGACTCGGGACCATCGCAATTCCAGTTTTCTCAACTCGAATGATACACAAAAAAGGAAAAAAGAAAAAGCCATTTTTCTTGTTATTTTCATCATTACCACTAGTGCTGTCTGCCTTTAATCAATACCACTTTTTCATTCTTGAAAAACCATTTTTTTCTGTTTTTTTAAACCCATTTTTTGTGGCTATAGGTTTTATGAAAATGTACTTCGCAGTGTTGGGGATGGCATTGGGATGAGAAATTTCAAAAATGGCATGCATGAAGTTGGGTTCCAAAGCAGACGTATTTCACTCGGAGGGTCAGAGTTGGTCAGTGTTTTTCTTTCTAAATCTTTTTTTGTTTTCTTAAAAAAATGTTTTTCTTATTGGACCCATATTTAAATTTCATTCTTTTATGATTTAAGATGATTGTATTTTGATGAATTTGGGTTTTTGAGAATTTTTTTTGAGGCGGGCTGATTTTGGTTTGAGCTATTTTTCTTCTGTTAGCGATAAATATTTGTGTGCTTGGGTGGTTATGGTGATGTTTAAAGTTGAGCCACAGTCTGAAAGCTGCTTCTATAGAGTGTGAATGGCAACATTATAGATTGTGGGAACCATTTGGATGATTACTGTTATATTGCCGTCATATGAGCAATTTACTTTGTTCTTACAATATTTTGTGTGTTGCTGTTCAATTGTTGGAAACTAATAGATTTAGTCCTTATTAGAGTGGGTTGGTTTGTCTTAGATGAGTAGTATCTACATTGAGATTTTTGCTTGGCTACTTGAACATTTTTGGCAAATTCTTTACTGGGATCCATTCAATGTAGAGAATACCACTGTAGTGTCACAAAGTAGTTTATGCCAAATTGAAGTTATACAATTGTTCGAGGGATTTATTTCAGCCAGGAGGTGGGGAGGCGGATGGGTAGGTGCTGAAGAGGATGATAAAGATACCAACGAAGTAACAACAGAGAAGGGCTACCCATTTATTGAGTGCTTTTGCAAAGTACAAGCTTGCAACATGCAGTTGATCCTCAAGATAACTTGGACAGGACATACTGCATACCCTGTGTTGTGGGAAAATGAGGTTGAAAATATCGTAGAAGTAGGTCGAATTTGATGAATCAATGATAGCTGATAACTGAAATTAACTTTCTCAAGAGCAATGTACTCAGTTTATATAATGTATGGGAGGCATGAAATTTCTTGTCTTAGTGTTGTTGACATGTGACATCCATCGTTGCTTCTCCATTTATTTCTCACTGATATATTTTCAGCTTTGAAAATTCTTTTAATTTACAATGACAGACTCACTTATTTGCATAGATAGAAAGAAAGTTTGGAGATGACTTTTTGATTGGTGTTTCAGTGCATTAAGAAAGTAAATGTAACCTGGGAAAATCTTTTGATCAATCCTTATGTACCATAGAGGATCGTGGTGATTGCTCTTTGCATTTTCAACACATTGGTAATGTGAATATAGTGTAAAGCAAAATGCCTTAGTTTAAATCTTCCCTTTTCATAACAGAAAAAGCGATATAGCTGAGCTGCCGCTGAATACGTGAGATGGAGGTTAATTTTAATTTACAATGGTCAAAAACTGAACTAATACTTCTACCACCACTGCGATGATCATTTCATTCATCTGCTTATGCATGCACAGCCTCCCAGCTCTGATTACCACTTCTATTATATATTTTAAATTTTGTGCTTTTATTTTTATTATTTCTGGAATTGATTGGTTAGTAGTGAGGATAGATTATAGAATAAAAGTCTTGAAGCATCACTTAGCTTTGCATCGACCCTTTTTTTTTGTTATGACAATCATGTGACAACTAGTGCAGGAAATTCTAATTCTGTCTTGCAGCTATGAAATGAAAATATTCTCTTGAACAGTGAATGAAGATAACAGTAAAGAAGGGCAATTTTCTAGATTTAGAATGCTGAAATAAAACCTGAAATTTAGCCTTTAAAGCACAAGAGGGAAACTAGTTTCTTTATATAGTATTTACCTGTTTCCATTTCTTTTTCTAGGCCACAAAAAATATAAAATATCAATGAATGGACATGTTTAACTTCTTCAATCTTGAGTCAGAATCATTATTATGTTCGATGTACTGGTCTTTTTGTTTCTCCATTTCCTGGTTTTTCTTATTGATTTTGTCAAATGAAATTATCAGCTGATGGATATAAAGATTAACTTAACTGTTACATAGTTGCTGACAGTTCATGTGATTTTCCTTCTTGCTGCTAAAGTGTTCTATCTGATGATGTTCAGCAACACCATGTTTAGCCTGGTACAGTTATATTCAAAATCAATTGGGCAGTTCATTGCTTCATATGCGCTATATATCTGTCATTGTCGCTAAAGAAGATTTTAAGATCTCAAATTTTAATAAAGATTGCAACTTCTAATGTTCCACGCATGTGTTAACCCCTTCTTCATCCCACAGAATCATGTTGATGTGTTAATCATGCTTATGTTTTATTTTTGAAGACCTTCACAATCTTGTTGATATAGAGCCTTGGGCCTTCGAATTCATGAGAAACACAACTTGCATCAACTTTTCAAGGACTTGGAATGAAAGTGATCTGCAGAAGTTGTTTATACATATATGGATTTTGCATAACTTCTCACATGATAATATCATGGACCTTTCATCACAACTTCTCTTTTCAGGTTGTGCACCACTGGCCTCCCTAGTGATATTTGCATAGAAGTTGGAGAGACATCCTTCCATCTTCACAAGGTCTGAATTGCATGCCTCCTGAAAGTTTAATTCTACTTTGTGTTATATTTTTTGTAGCATAGTATATCTCCCTTATCCAACTTAACTTTATTCTTATCGGCACCTGTGCTAGCTTGTCAATCTTCATATTACAGTATAGCCATGAAGAAAATAGAATGTTGAGATTTCAAATTTTTTTTTGCCTACGATATATCTCTTCAAGTTTCTTATGATCTGTTAGTTTGCTTAATTAATGACTGATTTGACCTTCTTACTCTGGCAATGCTTTCCAGTTTCCTCTATTGTCCAGGAGCAAATTGCTGGAGAAACTTATCCAAGATTTTTCTGTAAGCCAGAAGCGCGAGGAAGAAACAAAACATGTTTCATCTCTTCATGATTTACCTGGTGGAGCAAAATCCTTTTTGCTTATAGCCAAGTTCTGTTATGGTGTTAAAATTGAACTTACTGCGGCCAATGTAATCAGTCTCAGGTGTGCAGCTGAGTATCTCCAGATGAACGAAAATTATGGAGAAGGAAACCTCATCTCACAGACAGAACTTTTCCTCGATGAAGTGTTGAGAAGTTGGGTAGATACCGTTAAAGCCCTTGAAACCTGTGAGGAAGCACTTCCCCTTTCAGACGAACTTCATGTAATTTCTAGATGCATTGATTCCCTGGCTACTAAAGCTTGCGCCGATCCGACTCTTTTCAGTTGGCCTATGTCAGGCCGGAGTGCTACTGCTCTATGGAATGGATCACACTCGACTTCCAAGCTGGGCCCTCCGAAAGTGGATTGGTGGTATGAGGATGTGGCTATTCTTAAACTGCCTCTCTTCAAAAGGCTGATGCTGGCTGTTGGCTCCAAAGGCATGTCGGCCAACACAATTGCCGGGTCGGTAATTTTCTATGCTAAGAGGTATCTCCCCTTGAAGGGAAGAGAATCCGGCTTTCACCAAAGAAACCCCGGATCAACTATCCCAATTATATCTGATGCAGATCAGAGGACTCTTATTGAAGAGATAATAGGATTACTCCCTAAGCAAAAGGGTGCCACACCTACCAAGTTCCTGCTTAGACTTCTAAGGATATCCATGATTTTACATGCTAGTCCATCATGCCAAGAGAGCTTGGAAAGAAGTATTGGGGCCCAATTGGATCAAGCAGATCTGCAAGACCTTCTTATACCAAACACAGGCTACTCCATGGAGACCCTTTATGACATTGAATGTGTTCAGCGGATAGTTAATCATTTCTCGTTTGTGGATCAGGACAATGCTGATTCCAAGTTAAACTCTGTCACAGAGGAGGGTCAGGTAGTTGAAAGTTCTCATTCGCTTGCGCCTATGACAAAGGTGGCTAATCTACTTGACAGCTATCTAGCCGAGGTTGCATCTGATGTCAACTTGAAATTAGAAAAATTCCGGTTACTTGCTGCTGCAATCCCCGACTACACCAGGCCATTGGATGATGGACTTTACCGAGCAATTGATATATACCTAAAGGTAATCTGCATATCTAGATTCAGTTATTAGGTTACCACATACCACAAAGATGCCCATATTACATTCCTATGGTAAATGATCGATGCATAATAAGTTTCCTATTTATGATTTCTATATCCAACAATTAACAAAAGTTGATGTGGAGAATTTATTATTGCATGGTCTATATTTAGTCAACCACTATCTTTATATCATTTCTCATAAAACTTGCATATACACTTAACAGAAAGACTTCTTCTTTGAATAGTAAAACTAAAGAGGGAAAGAAATGAAATAAGGGTCTGGTCTTCCTCTGGATACTAAGAGACCATTCGATTGACTTAAATAGATAATTTTGGAAGAATTTTAGGTTTTTGTGGATATATCGAAGGCCTTGATGAACTTCTCAGATACGGTCGTAGCTGAACACACCTGTGTGGCTACATTCTTGAATGCTTGTGGAGATTCTTTCTTGCACTTTGAGCTCTATAATAGGGAACTAGTGTTGGTTAAGTGGAGATTCTTTCATGCACTTTTAGCTCTATAATAGGGAAACTAGTGTTGGTTAAGTGGTTAGATAGAAATTAGTAATTTTCAACTCACTCTTTTCCTTTCAAATGCTGATGACATTTGGTTAACACAGGCACACCCCTGGTTGATAGACTCAGAGAGGGAACAACTCTGCAGGCTCATGAACTGTGAGAAATTCTCATTAGAAGCCAGCACCCATGCAGCTCAGAACAAGAGGCTACCGTTGCGGTTCATAATCCGTGTTCTATTCTTTGAGCAGCTCCAGCTGCGGACATCTGTGGCCGGTTGGTTCTTTGTCTCGGACAACCTTGAGAACTCAGAAAACTTAAGTGGGAACATGGGACAACAAGCTGACCGCGCCATCCAAGTCAGCTCAGAAGGAGGTCAAATCCTCAAATTTGACGACATGAGGGAACGAGTGTCTGAGCTTGAGAAGGAGTGTGAGAACATGAAACTTGAGATAGAGAAGCTTGTCAAGACAAAAGGAACCTGGAACAACCTCTGTAAAAGATTTGGTTTGAAATTTAAGGCCAAATCTTTTGATCTCAAGCCGTTGGCGTTGCCCTGCATTGGAGAAGCACTTCAACCATCAAGAAAACCTGTTCTAGATAGGAAAAAGGATCATCAGAATAAGTTGGCTGATTGAGTTTTGGAAGTACTGATGAATTAGTGGCATATAGAGTGGGTTGTGGATGAGTTGATGCAACTGTATTCTGAAAGTAAACAAGGGTAAGGATTTATATTCTCGCACAATTTTTCTATCTGCTGCTGGAGCATATTCATAGTTTTGTTGTGAGTTTTTGGCTCCTTTGGGTACTGTACCTTGCATTGTTGAGCTCCTATATGTGCTAAAATTGTTGTTCATATTGCATGTATGTATAGAAGGAGCAATAGGCTATTCAATTCTATTATCAAATGGCTAAATTTACATTGATTCATTCACCAACGTGAAAAAATGATAATTTTCAATGGGATCACAGAAAATTTGAACAGTAGATTTTGTGAATTACATTTTGTGCCTTTTACGAGTCATGATCCGATATTATTAGAGGTAATATAATTTATATTCTGCTAATCAATTTAATAGGCAATTTATTTTATGATTCATGTTCTGAATTATGTTAGCTTGTAATTGTTGAATCACGTGATCGAATGACCATGTATGTGCTTGTGACATTGACAAAATTTTTATGTATTTATAACATTTGACCACCTCACAATTTCATTTCTGAATCTATTCTTAATAGAATTAATTTAGGAATGACAATTTATATTTAACCCGTACGTAACTGTTTTGTTTCGATTCAATTGAAGGGGGTAGAAAATTCACTTTGCAACAGGCAAGGACAGGTTTATGCTCTAATGACTGCAGGGTGGGTTGGGTTTGAATTTATAGTAAACCCACCTCTAAGTATTTATTTATATTTAATTTAATTTTTTACAAAAAGTATATATACCAATAAACCCTAAACATAATATAGTTGTTAGCCCTTTTTTCCTTTTGCTCCCATTCCTCATAATCCCGACAAACATAATTTTGCATGATTGCTGGTGGATAAGAACCTTTTGATGTTGTTTGTTTGTATGGCTTTGCTATATGGTCAAAATGCTTTGCTGGAAGGATAAGAATTCATGTTCAGAAATTTGGAGGTCAAGAATGATCAAACAAGCATCTTTAGTACAAGTTTTGATTGTTCATTTGAAATGAAATGACGTTAAATTATGGACTACTGTGATACAATGATAAGCTATATTAAATAGTTTGTTTTAGTTGAAATTTATATAATATTTGAGTTAAAATTATAATATTTTGTTAATTGTATATTGCATAGTATTTTAAAAAATAAAAAATATTAATTAGGTGCAGATAGGATCTGGTAGGGTTAAGATTCAATATTCACATTATGGACAAGGTTCAAATTTTCATTTTTTTTTTTTTATTTATACACACGCACACATCAGGAGCCCGTTTAGGTTCGAACTCCTGACCTCCCACATTATGTGGAAGACTTATGCCAGTGGGCTACAAGCCACTTGGCAAGGTTCAAATTTTCATTCTTAAAACTTACAAGACAGATAGAGGTATTATAAAAACTTTACGAGACGAGTTCGTATTGAGTCAAAACCCACTCCGTTGCCATCCTTAAATTAACTGACTTCAATATAAACTAGGCAATGAACTTCACAAATCAATTAAAAATTATTAATATATATATTTTCAAAAAAATAATTGTCTTTTAACTCATAAAAATTATAAAATTCAATATATTTTTCTTCTAATGTAATCTAAGTGATCCAAATATATTTCCATCTTTGCAACGAATAGATTTATTTTCAACCTTAGAGATACTAAAAATAAATTAATATTTTTAAATTGTATAGACTCAAAAAGCTATAATCTCCAAATAAAGAAATATATTATTCATCATGAAACAAAATTAGCACATTTGTGCAATTAACAGTGACTAGAAAGAGGTATCTATAATTTCAGAGGAATACAGGGGAGGTAAGTGCAATTTATGTGAAAAGATAAATTATTAAACACAAACAATCGTTCTCCTTCTCCCCTCTCCGGCTCTCTCTCACACACAACACACACTCGGAAGTTGTGAACTCAAACTAAGACGATTCCTGAATCCAAATTCTGACACATTAAAGGTAATTAATCGCCCCTACAATCTTTTATTTCTTTTACTGATTGACTTGATTCTAGTTTTAAGTAAATCCCTATTTGTTAGCTTGTTATTTTGATTTAAAGCTCTATTTTATTTTATTTTTGCGATTTAATTTCTATGTTTTCCTTGCAATAATATCGGAATTTACTTTAATAACAATTTGATTTACCTTACTTTTAGCTGATAATTTGCATACGAGCTTGTTTCATTTTACACAAAAATTTAGTCCGAGTAAATGCTTTGTAGACATATGAATTGAAATCCCATTTAATGAGATAAATAATACTAATGGCCTATCTTCTTGGTTTATGAATCTCTTTGATACTTTTTTATTCTAAATAGTTATTTTGTTTGGTTTTCGTTGGCTGATGAAGCTAAATATATACCCCATAAGCATTAGATAAGGACTAGTTTGTATTTTGCTTCATTTATAAATTTCAGAAGGTTCAAATTGAAGTCATGTTATGGGTTGATGAGGATATCATTTTTTTTTTTGAGGGGGGGGAGTGTTAAATAATTTTTAATTCCCTGGTAGATTAATGATACACAGATGCCTATTTGTTGGTATCGCATGAATTGATCTCGCTTGTAACTACTTGCAATAAGTGGTGACTCTCCTGTAGATTTTTAGAGCAACAGTGTACAAAATGCGTACGGTTTGGCTAATCATCCGAAGAAGATCGTAATATATGCTCGAAATTTGGAGGGTATACGGAGAGCAGTGAGTTTGTTCTTGACGGAAATGTCATTGGACTTGTGGTGTAGGTGGATGTGGAAATGACGACGGTTCAGACGACAATGGATCAGCCCAAGAAGTTAGATAATCAAGCAGCCACATCCACTGCCAGGTTTCAGCCTGAAGATCCAAAGTTTAAACGTTGGGGTAGGAAATCGCCATTTATTAGATATGGTCTTCCAATGATCTCTCTCACTGTTCTTGGAGCTCTTGGACTTGGCCATCTATTGCAAGGAAGGTCAGTTTGAATGTCAGTCACATCAGAATTACTAATCATGTATTATTGGCTGGATTATATATGTTGGACAAGGAAGGGATCCACCTTAAAATCTTTGTGGTGTCTGTGGTCATGTTTACTAAGTTCTACACGAATTTTGTTGCTTGTCCAACTTCAGTGCTACCACCTTGGAAAATCTTTAAGGCAACAGCCCAGTAGAAAGAGTATGGTCTGATAAGATAGATCTTGAAAAGGCTATTAGGTGCAAAATGAGCCTATATATTCTCCCTTCCTTCCAGTTCCTGCAATGTGATCGTTCACGACAACTTGACAAGTCCTGGGGTGCTCATATGTGATTGGATATTTCAATTAGCTAAGGGAAACAGATCCAGAATAAATATGATTTATTCCTTTGCTGTCTTCTTTCAAGCAAATTATTCACTCTCTCCATCCCATTGCTACTATCCATTTTGACTTGACCGCATTTTAATTGCAAAAGTAAAAGTTTTGTGAATGTTTACATTATTTGTCCTTAAACCTAGTGATTTAGTATTAGTGGTATCGCATCATTACTTTAGTTCAGAGTGTTTTCTTGAGGTAAAAGTTTTTTATCCTAAAAAAGGGAGCTTAAATCCCAAGAAGCAAATACAAGTGGTAAATTTAGGATAAGGGGTATTTTCTCTACCATCATCATACAAATATGGTTTGGGGTGCATGTTTTGCATTTCATATTGTGGCTGGCTAACGTTTAGTCACCTCTACTCACTCTATATTATCAATTTAAGTTTTTCCTGCACAAGTGAATTGCAAAATAACATAATTTATTCGAGGGGTCTTTTTAGTGGAAAAGATTTGTCAAGAATTGAAGGTGGTTTGTGGTGCCCATGGATCAAGGGCTCCAATTTTGAAATGTGCAGTTCCTGCAGGTCATAGGATTCATTTGGTTTGAGAGAAATTATTGGATCAGTATTTCTTTACACTGCCTTATTACTTTGGAGTGAGTTGTTTCCTTGTCCTCTTTTTCTAGTTTGCATGTTTTGGAGTTATGACATAACCACAAGTTTGTACTCCTTTTCATGTTTTGACGATTCATGAATTGTTCATAATGATTACTCATCGTCGCCTATAAGTCCTGTTATAGTAACTTCTATTGTAGTAAATTCATTGTTGTGTGTAATAATTGTATTTTGTTTTACAGTCTACACCACACAACGAAGATATTTTATGTGCTTGTGCTTTGTATATGATTGAATTTGACGGAATGAAAATTTCTAATTCAGCAAGGATATTGCTAAAGTGAAGGATGACCAGGAGTGGCAGATTATTGAGACAAGAAAAGCACTATCAAGAACAGGACCAGTGAATGCCTATAAACCTAAAAAGATTTCTCTGGAGCAAGAGCTGAAGGTAAACAGTTGTTGCTGATGTATTTGGCATGGGATATATGTTGAATTTATACTTAAAGAGTCTATTTTATTGCAGGCTTTGCAACAAAAGGTTGATATTGATAATTATGAATACAAGAAAATTCCCAGGCCTAACGAAAGCAAATGAAGTTTAGAAATTTCTTTCTGACATTTTGAGCGGCTCGGCTTTGTCCTAAAATTCAACAGTATTCTGCATATCTTGGTCAGCCAGCTTGTGGATCCTCGCAGCAACACAAAACTATTATGGATTCTGAGTAAATAAGCTTCACCTGCCTGCATGTCTTGCTTCTGATTTTGGTTTTAATAGGGTTGTTTGGTTACCTTTTTAGTAAGGACATTTTTTTGAATATGTTTTGTCTAATTTTACGAAAAAAAGCTTGAATCTTAGTCGAGTTTCAATTTTGGCTCTTGTAAGGAGCGCATTAGATTTTAGTAATATTTCTTCTCTTTCAAACATGTTCGTGCTTGTGCTTGTGCTTTGTAGAGGAGAAAATGAACGAAAGCATATACTGTGAACCTATCTCAAAAATTTGATCATGCTATGTATGCATATTCTCAATCGATCATGTGGATTATGGGTTGTGAATCATTACATAATCAGGATAATATTTGCTAAGAGAAATGAAGTAAGACTTTGATAACTTAGCATATAGTTTGTTAGTAAAATTATATTTATACTATGGTTGTAAAAGAGCCAGCTTGAGTTGATCTTGGCAAAAATTTCAAACAGAGTTTATTTTGTTTGTAACATACATGAATTCAAGCTCAAGTTCAAACTTATCGAACTTTTAATTTTAAGCCCAAATTCAAATCGGTAGATGTACATCAAGCTCAAGTTTGAAATTGATGAGTTCTTCAAATATTAAATCATAATCGAGCTCAAGTTTGAATTTGAACTCATCGGAAATATTTGAAGAGAAAATTTATTTTTGAAGATAATTTTTCAAAGAATGTTATATTTAGAATTGATTTGAATTATTTTTTGTGTGACATTTTTAAAAATTTTAATTATATTTTATGGATATTGGTATATTTCGAGTTTTGTGACTTAGTGGCTTTGAATATTTTAAACTTAAAAATATTGTTGGGCCATGTCCTAAATTTAAAACATGATAAATACAGTTTAAAATAAATTAAATAATTTAGACTTAATGCATAACATAAAATTATTGAAAATGGGGTTTGCGTTGTATAATTGCAGAAAAACTTGGGAATGAGCTGGAGATTAAAAGTTTCACATGGTTGACCTCTTGTCAACCTAAAAAATGGAATGTGGCACTCTGAATTGACTGTCTATTTAAAGACTTTGGTCAATGAATAAAATCCTAAATAATGCTAATTCATATTATTCAATTAGCCACAAACAAACAATAATCAGCCAATTTGATCAGGGTTCTTCTCAATTGAAGCTGATCTCCCTGGACTTGGAGGAATTAAAGCATGAGAATAATTACTTTACAGAAACGGTGAAGAAGATGGAGAAGATGATGCCTGAAAAAGAAGAAGAGGAGGAGAAGGAGGAGGATGATGTTGTTTCATCAAGAATTGATTTTGTCGGAAAGAATTCAAAGGTGGTTGGATTTTCAGATCAATTTCGTAAAATCAAGCACAGGCTTACAGCTGGTGGTCCGTGGCCAGAACAAAAAATTATCTCACTCGTTGGTATGGCAGGGATTGGTAAGAACACTCTTGCGAAAGAAATTTATGAAGATCCATTAGTTTTGAATAGTTTTGACTGTCGAGTGTGGGTCACAATCGGCCCAAAATATCAATCACGAAAAATCATGCTAGATATTCTATTTCAAATATATCATGACATTGATAAAACACATACGGAAGGAGGCAAGAAATTAGCCGAGTATGTGTACAGAAGTTTGCAAGGTAGGAGATATCTTACTGTGGTGGATGATCTATGGGACAAGCAAGACTGGGACAAGTTAGAAAATCTACTTCCAGATGACGACTATAGCAGTCGAGTCTTGCTGACAACTAGGCTACAAGCAGTGGCACGACATGCTGATGACTATTTTGATTTTCACCAAATGCGCTTCTTGAATGAAGAAGAAAGTTGGTATCTTCTTCGTGAAAAGGTGTTTGGGGAAGAGTCTGTGTGCCCTCCTTATCTTGAGAAAGCTGGGAAAAAAGATTGCCAAGAAATGTGAAGGTCTTCTAAATGTGAGCGCTCGAAGTTGCACCAAAGGGGTTCTTGAAAGAATTCCTAATCTAAAGAAATTAGGAATGCAAATCGAATTAGTGCCTGATGCTGCTGAACTACCCTTGTGGTGATTTGAACATCTTCCTCATCTCCATAAACTTGAATCACTAAAATGTGTCATTGCGAATCCTAAGCCCAGGTCTCAGGTTGTCGTCCCCCCTGCTTCTATTACAGTTTTCCCATCTGGTCTTAAAAAGTTGAGTTTGAGCGGGTTTGGATATCCGTGGGAAGACATGAGAGTGATTGCTAAACTGCTGAATCTTGAAGTGCTCAAACTGCGATGCTATACCTTTCAAGGGCCAGCATGGGTAACATCTACTGGAGAATTCTTGAGACTTAAATTTTTGCTGCTTGAAGATACTGATTTGGTGTAGTAGAGTGCTGATTACTATACATTCTTCCCATTGCTTCAGTGCCTAATCATTAGACACTGCTACAAATTAAAGAAGATCCCTTTGGCAATTGCAGCTATCAGAGACCTTGAAATGGTGGAGGTGGTTGACTGTCCGTCAGCTGTGGCTTCTACAAAGCAGATAAAGAAGTTTTCTCTGCACGGTGCAGTTCATGTACACTTTTTCATGGGACGATGGCGAACTTAAGTCCGGACTGGTAGCTTTGCCTTCAGTTTCAATTTGTTAATCTTATGCCTGTTTGTTCTATATGTGCACTGTGCGTGTTGTGCTGTAGTTCTTATGGAATTAATCATTTGGTTTATTCAAAGTGATTGAAACTATAAGAAACTAATCATTTTTTTTTAATTACAATGAAGTGTAATACTGTGCATTGTTGTTAATATGGCTTTGTTTGGTTGTGAATTGGGGCATTTTGTCAAATTTTTTTGACAAAATAGTTTTTGGGGAGTCGGGTTGAGGAATGTGACGATTGTTTGTCTGTGTTTTGAGTGATAGTAGAGCATGAATTAGGAGAAAATTGTTTGTTTGTTTGTATTTTAAGAGGAAACAAGTTTTTATATCAATAACTTTTTTGTTGGGTTGGTATGATCAAATGAATATTTTAAAATTATTTATATATGTATATATATAAATTGGATGGGGGAACAAAAAATGAAAGGGCAAGAATGGGTAGGAAATAAATTGGAAAGATATTTTGGGCTTGTTTGGGATGTGTTTTGGGAGTGGGGTTGGAGAATGTGTATAATTTATATATTTATATTTTGGAAATTAGAAGTAGACACCAAACAATGCCTATGTTTTTCTTTGTTGAATGAGGAAGCGATACTCATTGGATGCTTGTACACTTAATGCTCTGCAAACTATAATCAATATTCTCCCAATCAAATTGAATTTAGTAATTTATAAATGTTTTGCTATTAAAATCTAAAAATTTATTTAGTCATAGATATGATTTCCATTTATATATATATATATATGTTATTACTTTACTATAATATACAGGAAGGGATGGGCGTGGCAACAGTGCCACCGTGCGTGCCCTGCCTTTCTCCATTTTTTTTCCTTCCTGATCTACTTTTAAAACGATGTAGTTTTAGCTTTAATATGCTTTATGTATTTGTACCCGTCGCTATGTTACTTGTACAGCTGATTATCCTTTTCATGTGGGGTCCGCATTAAAATTTAATTTTTTTGTTTGCAATTTAATTCTATGTTTTCGTTGAAATATATCGAAATTTACTTCAATACTAATTTGATTTACCTTACTCGTAGCTGATAATTTGCATATGTGCTTGTTCCATTTTACAGAAATATTTAATCCAAGGAAATGCTTTGTAGACATGAATTGAAATACCATTTATAAATTGCAGAAAGTTCAAATTGAAGTCATGTTATGGGTTGATGAGGATCCTCCCCCGCCCACAATTGAAAGAATTTTTTATTTCCCGGTAGTGTAATGATACACAGGTATCTGTTCGTTGTTATTGCATGAGTTGATCCCGTGTGTTACTACTTGTGATAAGTGGTGAGTCTCGTGTAGATTTTTTGAGCAACACTGTGAAAAATGCGTACAAATTAGCTAATCACATGAAGAAGATAGTGATATTTCATGTACACTGCGGATTGCGTATTGACTTTGCAATTTGATTTGCTCGAAATTTGGTGGGTATATGGAGAGCAGTGAGTTTATTCTTGATGGAAATGTCATTGAACTTGTGATGTAGGTGGATGCGTCAATGGAGACTATTCAGAGGACGATGGATCAGCCCAAGGTAGATAATCAAGCAGCCACATCTACTGCCAGGCTTCAGCCTGAAGCCCCAAAGTTCAAACGTTGGGGGCAGGAAATCACCATTTATTAGATATGGTCTTCCAGTGATCTCTCTGAGTGTTCTTGGAGCTCTTGGACTTGGCCACCTATTGCAAGGAAGGTTAGTTTAAACGCCAACCAGGATCTCTAATCATGTATTATTGGCTGGGTTATATATGCTGGAAAAGGAAGGGATCCACCCTAAAATCTCTGCACTGTCTGCAGTCATGTTTGCTAAGTTCTACATGAGTATTGTTGCTTATCCAAATTCAGTGTTACCACCTTCGAAAATCTTTTAGGCAACAGCCCAGTAGATAGAGTATGGTCTGATAAGACAGATCTTAAAAAGGCTATTAGGTACAAAATGAGCCTATACATTCTCCCCTCCTTTCAGGTCCCGCATTGTGATGCTTCACAATGACTGGACAAGCCCTGGGGTGCTCATATGTGTGATTGGTTATTTCGGTTAGCCATAATAAATATGATTTTTCCCTTGGTACCTTCTTCTGAGCAAAGTATATACTCCCTCTATTCCATTTTTACTATCCAGTTTGACTTGACAGCATTTTAGATGAGAGATGCAAAAGTGAAAACTTTGTGTGTGTATACATTATTTGTCCTTAAAATTAGTGGTTTAGTGCGTCACTTTAGTTGAGAAACATCATTACTTTAGCTGAGAGGGTTTTCTTGAGTAAAAAAAATTTTATCTTAAAAAATGGAGCTTAAATCTCAAAAATGAAATACAAGTGCTAAAGTTAGGACACGTGGAGCATTTTCTCTACCATCATCTTATAAATTTGGGTTGAGGTGCATGTTTTGCAGTTCAAATTGTGACTGGGATAATGTCTAGCCCGCTGTACCCGCTCTATACTTATCAAATTCAGTTTTTTCACATATTATGAGCTGTACAAAAGGTGAATTGCAAACAAACATAATTTATCGGAGGGGTCTTTTTGGTGCAAAAGATTTGTCAAACATCAAAGGTGGTTTTGGGTGCCCATTTATCAGGTGCACCAATTTTGGAATGTGCAGGAACTGAGGTCACGTGGTTCATTTGGTTTGAGGGAAATTCTTTGATCACTATTTCTTTACACAGCCTCGTTACTTTGGAGCGAGTGGTTTCCTTGTCCTCCTTTCATGTTTTGATGATTCATAAATTGTTGGCAATGATTACTCATCGTAACCTATAAGTTCTTCTGTTATATTAACTTCTATTTTCAGCAAGGATATTGCTAAAGTGAAGGATGACCTGGAGTGGGAAATTATTGAGACAAGAAAAGCACTTTCAAGAACAGGACCTGTGAATGCCTATAAACCTAAAAATAGTTCTCTGGAGGAAGAGCTGAAGGTAACCAATTGTTGCTGATGTATTTGGCATGGAATATATGTTGAATTTATACTTAAAGAGTTTTATCTTATTACAGGCTTTGCAACAGAAGGTTGATATTGAAATTATGAATACAAGAAAATTCCCATTCCCAAAGAAAGCAAATGAAGTTTAGAAATTTCTTTGTCATTTAGAGGGGCTCGGCGTTGTCCCAAACTCCAGACTAGTCTGCATATTCTGGTCTGCCAGTTTGTGGATCCTTGCAGTAATAACTACGTATACAACACAAAACTATTTTGGATTCTAAGAAAGTAAGCTTAACCTGCCAGCATGCCTCGCTTCTGATTTTGGTTTTGATAGAGTTGTTTGGTTACCATTTTAGTGAGAGCAGTTTATATATATATATATATATTGTCTCTAATTACACAAAAAGAGAAGAAGCTTGAACATTAGTCTAGTTACATTGATGTTTCAATTTTGGCTCTTGTAAGAAAAGTGCATTCGATTTTAGTGATGTTTCTTCCCCTTCACACAAGTTTGTGCTTGTGCTTTGTGGACGACAAAAATGAACAAAAGCATAACGTGAACCCATCTCAAAAATTTGATCAAGCTATGGGCCTATGGCCTATGCCTATGCGCAATCGATCATGTGGATTATAGGTTGTGAATCACTACACAATTAGAATGTTATATGCTAAGACAAATGAAATAAGAGTTAGATAACTTAGCAAAAGAATTATAGTACGTTAGTAAAATTACAATTTTAAGAAAACAAATCTTAACCGTGGTGGTAAAAGCTATTTAATCTTCTAGGTATAAGTTGAAATTTTGGATTTTTATTAAAGGTAGGTGCATTATTAGATTAGATAGGTATGATAATTTTGGTTCTTTTCTTTCTCCACTTTTTCTCCCAATAAATCCATGAAAATAATGAAGAGTTTGTACTACGTGGGTGCCCAAAAAAAGTGAAGCATAAAACAAGATTTGCCGAAGGCAATTGCAGAAGAAATGGACAGCATATCAAAAGCCATGGATGGGTAGTCTAAGCTTTGCAGATGGGGGCCTCTATGAATAGATAAAGTAAATGAGAAAAAGGGAGCTGCTTTTTTATCCTGAAAGTTTAAGTCAACTGGGAATGCACCATAAAGATAAATCTGCCTTTTTTCTCAAATTTCGAACAGGTTTGCCGTTTGCATGCTTAGCTTGCGGTTTATAGAGTAAAAGATGAACAAAAAGCAAAATGAATAGAACTTGTGAGCAAAATCACATTGCAATTCTTATATTAAGAGGTGGATAAGTTCACCAGACAGTATCCCCACAATTACAAACTAATACCCATTTTATCTGAAAAACCATATATCCAGTATCTACATCACCCCCAACAATCACACAACTAAGAAAAGAGATGTTATCCTAGCTAGATTGTTCCCCATTCCTTCCCCAATATGTAGCAAACACCCTTAACAGAGCTTATTTCTTCACAAAATTAGACGGGAAATAGCGTTGAAGACAAAAATCTCCTTGTTTTCTTCCTGTTACCCCCACCCTAAGCAAAATTTGAAACACAATAACGAAGGAAGTAAAAGAAAGGTAATGCCTTGGGATGTTACCGGAGATTAACAATCCCACATCACTACCTAGGCTTTGGTTGTGATGCAAACGACCACACTGGTCGGAGAAGCCTTTGAGCTGAAGGGCTTCCCAATAACGTAGCTTGAGAACGAGTGACCATCTCGACCATTGATGGGGTTTGATAGGCCTGAACAAGGCTTGAACCATCCGTAGAATCACCTCTAGCTGTTGCTCTCTGCCAAGAATGTGAGCTCAGTCCTGATAGAATATATGCTCTTCCTGATGCCTCATAAACGTGCCTGCTCGCCATCCTCTCTTGCATTTCCTTAAGCTCAGCATCAAGGGCAACACAGAGCCTGTCATGTGATTTAGCAGACACAGTTTTTGATAGAACCTTTCGAATGTTCTCAAGTATGGAAACGGCGCCAGCCAAATCTCCATTTTCAGCTGCAGTACGTGCTTGTGCCATTGCCTCTGCCGCTTGGATTCTGTTCTGTTGCCTGTCCACTTCGATTGAGATGTCCTCTTGTCTAGCCACATCGGTTCTGTTGATTCTAACTTCTTCATCTTCCAAGGTCATTGATTCTTTAGTCAAGGGATCATTGTAAACACATCTTACCTTCAAAAGTGAAGTTTCACTGCTCGAAGTTTCAGTAGGAACATTTATTGAAACAAGAAAGTCTCTCTCCTCATCTGCATAGAGGTCTCCAACATCAATAGATCCTATACGTTGATTGGATAACACGCGGTTGGGGTAACTTCCTGCTTTTAAAGAGCCAAGATGTACTGCCGGGTGAACACACTCAATTTTGATGTGCAGATCCTTAACCACAACACTCAATAGGCCCCCAATGCACTGTGCAAATGCGTCCTGGATTACCCCTTCAGTCTCGATGAAAGAAAAGGTCCCTCCAGAAATCTCTGAAATTGAATGCATGGATGATGCATCATGATCTGCACCAAAGCCAAATGCGTGAACTGGAATCTGGAAACCTGAGGTTTCATCAGGGCGAATAGATAAAGGAAGGAGCAACTGGTAATTTGGTTGATTCTGGCTGCCACCAGTGTTATTCACGGTATAAGTATCTTGCCCATCAGATAATAATATTATACTGGCAACAGGGTTCTTTTCTCTTCGGTCTTCCATTATTTTGGCCCCCTTCCTCAGGCCTTCGGCAATGTTGGTTCCCCCATTGGCAACCAATGAATTAACAGCTTGTAGGGCTTGTTGCCGTCCTGCTTCAGACATTCTACGAAGGGGAAAGAGACGCCGGGCTGTGGAAGAGAAGGCAATGACTGCCAGCCTATCATTGGGACCAAGATTCTGTATCACAAATCCCATAGCTCGTTTTAGCAATGCAAGCTTGGTACCTGCCATGCTTCCACTGATGTCAAGGACAGTAACAAGATCAACAGGGGCACGAGGCGTTTGAGAGATTTTGGGCAACTTTGCATCATTCCGGCTGAGATTGTGCCATGAATTTGAACAAGGAGCTTTTAGATGAAGTAAGACAGTAAAACTGTCTACCTTGCTGGACCTTGGGACAGCAGAAACTTCAGTGTATGTCTTGATGTTAACTTTTCTTCGGTCATCACAATCTGAAGAACTCTTATCAGAAAAGCCTCTCTCGGCAGAGCCAGTTTCATGACCCAATGACTCATCGTCGTTGAAGACTGCTGGCTCAGGGGCCTGAAATACGGGTGTAACATGCCGGCTGGAATTTGAACGAGGAGGTGGTAATCGGCGGATAACCGTCAGGAAGTCATTGTTTTGGGGCCAATCTACTGGATTGATTCTTGCTCTTCCCATTGGAGAATCCAGGCTGGGTCCTTGCAAGGGAATTTCTTTCCACTTTGCTCTGCAAACTGGGCAAATTTGGTTTCCATGCTTTACATTTGAAGCAATGCAATGGAAATGAAAGGAATGTGAACACTCTGCAGTAAATATAGCCTGGCCATCTCCTCGTCTCATCGTTCCCAAACATATTGAGCAGGTCTTCTGAAAATGAAAGAGCCAGTGAGAAATAAATGCAGGATAACATTTTTTAACAAGGTGTCAGTTGTCCAGACAAAGGACTTATATTCTACTATTTTAGCAGAAGAAAACCATCATAATATTATAGAAACTTTTACTCCTAAATTAATAATCCCAACTCCTAGCCCACAGATGCTCACAGTTTCCAAATCAGCACAAAAAGACTATTAAGTGATGAGACAACAGGATCTCCTCCTGAGATGCCATAAATCGATATTCCTCATCAGTATGCGACTGATCTTGAAATTGACAAACAATTAGGAAGATGGTGTCCCAAATGGCCAAACCTTGGAAAAGAATTGTAGAAAGTAAACATGACTGAGGGAAGTCTACCCTCATAAAGGTTGTCAAATTTTCAGCACGTGATTCACCCCCAAATGAGAGAAAATATGACAAAACTTACTGCCAATAATACAATAATCAACAGTGAAAAAAGGAGCTTTTATTGACTAGATTCAAATAGTCAACCAATCAAGAGATAAAAATGATGGATCAGAAAGTTCAAGTATTCGAAGCTTTTGTTTCGCTTAGTCCTTACATACTGCTTGTACAAGGTGCTTTACATGAAAATGAAATTAAATAATAGGAAAAACAAATCAACCAGAGATTACATCAAACTCAATGTACACTGAAAAAAGCCTTCAAATTCTCCTCTTTTACAAAACCACCCCAAGGATTCAAGAGAAAAGGCAAGTGATGTAAAAGAAAAGTCAAATTACCAATAGCAGACACAAAATTAGTGGAGGATAGAATCAGAAGAAAAAGAAATGGAAAGAACAAGCCACATCATATAACGGATTTACAGTGATTTATCTGATATGGGAAAAAGTATACTGACTCATTGTCTCTTCACAAGTTACCTACCAAGTCATAAAGTTTCATATATATCACCACGCCGGAAACAACATGAATCAACAAAGCACCGGACTTCACTTATGCCTTCTTATATTAGGAAACATGCGCGCCAACACCAAAAGAAATTCTTAGCCTTCAATTTTCTCAGCTCCCCAAGAAAACAGAGAACAAACACCACAAAGGCTCAACTCACCCCATTTGTAATTGATATTCACAAGCATATTGCAGCAATCAAACATCTAAAAACCATCTTCGAAAGGGCTTAAAACTTATCTTTTACCAAGTTCCCCTATTTATCAGCTACCAAATAAATCAAAAAAGTGAATCCCCTCTCATGTAATGACAACAATTTCACCAGTTTACTCCCTTTCACAAGCAATCAAATACAACAAATACCAAGCAAGACCAAACATTAAGCTCTGACAAGCACAAACACATCCAAAGAACCATAATAAAAAGGAAGAAGTTAGTAAAAGAAGCTAAAGACGTAAAATTAACCTTAGACGAAGATCTGCTCAAGCTCTTGGAGAGCCTCAGCCTATTCGAAGCTGGTGTTGGCGGGGCAGAGGTCCAGTCACCCGGCGGAGACAGCAGGGCGGCGTCCGACCGCCTCTCAGGTGGCGGCCCAGACGGCGGCAGGCAGTCTTCATCATCATCATTGTCAGCTACATGATTTCTAGGACCATAAACACACAGATTCAATCCAAGCGCCAGCTTAACTTTCCTCCATTTACTCGCCATTCCAAGAATATTTCTCTCTTTTCCGCTTTTCAGCACACTAAAACCCCAGAAACAGCCTTTCCAAGAAAACCCAAGAAGATAGTCCTATTCTTTTGAAATGAAAAAAAAAATTTCTGGAGAGAAAACAACAAACCTTTTTCAAGAAAATCCAAGAAAATGAGAAAGGTGAAGAGAAAGCTCAGTTCTAGAAATGGGATTTCCCTAAACAAGCATTAGAAACAGAAAATAGACACTTCTCTTAACACCCGGAAAAAAAAATATAGAGAGAGATAGAAGAGTCAAGCACGCAAATCAAGAAAAACCCAACACGGAGAGCTGGATGCGGGCTGTGTTTTTATGGTTGTTGAAGAAAAACTCTTATTATATAACAACTATGTAAGAAGGAAATTGCTTCACTCTTCTTCTTGGCGGCCATGAGCGAGAGAGAGAGAGAGAGAGAGGACAGAGAGTGAGTGTAGGAGGGCTGAATAACACCAAATGAATGGACCATGGAGAGACGTGAGCTGACCTTTGCGCTGTTTGTTTTGTAACTTTGCGGGTTGTATTGATTGGGGGTGGGGTGGGGGTTTTTGACCTTGCCTGGGGTTTTGTCTGAAGAATATATATGCGTAGAAATATATTATATATACATATAACTAGTACCATACATAAGTATACTTGCGTACTTTTGGGGGCGAGGAGTTTTGTCCTTCATCCTTTTTAGATTTTTATTATTTTTGATCTTTCTCAAATGTCAACCTCCAAATCATAAAATTATATGCATTAACAGAGTTTAGCATACACAAATCTTGTTGAGAAATATTTAGGAAATATTTGGTTATGTTCTTTGTTTGATATTATTATGTATTTTGGGAAAATGAATTATTAGAGAATGTGAAAATTATTTTTTGATATATTTATTTATGTTTTGGAGGAAGCATTTTTTACTGTAACAATATCAATGTTTTTTTTATAAATTTTTGGGGTGAAAATGAAATTGAGTTATTTTTTAATATTAGAATAATAATAAAATATATAAAATATATATGTATATATTAGAGAATGTGCAGTGTATAAGAAAAATAAGGATATATTTGGTTATATTTCCCTAAAACAATGTTATTCTGGGGAAATATAACCAAACAACGCTTTAAAATGCTAGTTAATATTTTTATGAATGGTAACATGTTTTAGTAAATCATGAATCCTACCCTGTATTTTAATTATGTTTAATTGTTCTCGATAAATATAATTTTGCTTGAATTTAATTTTATTGAACCTTCGAAGATAATAGAAAATAAAGTAAAATTTTAAAACAGTATAATATATAATCATAATTTTTGGTTTACTTGACTTTAATACATTACAATAACATGTGTATTTGTGTTGATGAAACTTTTAAATTTTAAATTTATGAGATTCTGAATGTTAGTATATCTCATAAAAAGATATGTCTTTGTCTGTTTCATAATAATTAATTGTCAATTAATAAATTATTATTAATTTCTTGATAAATATTATATGTGACAAGCGATATTAATAATCTAACAATGACGTGAGCAATTTAATTTAAAAAAAAAATTAACATGTGCCTATTTGCAACTTGAATTGACTTCCAACTAATTTGGAATAGTTCCACAAATAATGTCACCTAACATTGATGTTACTAGAAACTTCCAATGTCATTTACAATTGTACCAAGACCTCCAAGGTTTTTGTAGACCATTCAAGCTCCTACACACCATTCCAACAACCATCTTCACCATTAATACCATTGAAATGGGACTTCTCTAGTGAAAAAATTCACCTCAACTTAAGCATGGCAATCCAATTTTCTAGAAAGCCACAATTTTCCCAATTAAAAACCTATTCCCTTTGTGGGGGCAATAGTTCAATTGTATTACTTTTTTCCAAATGTTAATAGAAACTTCTGAAGTGATTGCCACTATGATCTACACAACAACCACTATTTTATCCCGTTATATATATATATATATATAGATTTATGTAGTTGTTTATTCTTTCACAGCCTGTTTATTTTGTTTTTCTGGGCTCATTTTCATTTTCGTATACATTTTAATTATCAAAATATTCTTTCAAATAAATTCTTATACTTTCTCTCTATTTTTACTTTTTATTTTTTTATTCATATTTGCATGACTTTTAATATAAAAACATTATATTTTTCAAATATAACTTATTTTTAATCTTACTAACATTACATTTTAAGAAAAATATTAAAATAATATTTTATTTTCAAAAACACATTTATAACTAACGTTTTCATGATTTTTTTCACCAAAAAATGAAAATGTCTCAAAAGAACAAATCCAAACGGCCCTTTAGTGATTTTTTTTTTTTAATTTTTACCCAAAATTTCTTCGACTATAAAAAAGTTCCAAGTGGGTATTGACATAATTATATTATAGACCAAAAATGCTCACTATAATCATACCATTTGGAGAAAGGAAGAATTTCAAATGGGTAAAAATGAATGAATATGACCCTTGTTGAGGTAGCATTGTTGGCCATGGAGAGGGTCAAAATGGTTGAAAATTTTCTTCGATAAAACATGGGTTTGATGATTGAGTTTTCCCACACGTGCACATCATTGCTCCATAGACTAATCTTTGTTGAGTGGTAAAAACTATTTGTTTGTTTTTTTGTGCTGTTTCTTAATGTCAAAATTGTTGACAATTTTACCAAGTCTCATCAAATGTGGAGACTTTCCTTTTATTCTACTTTTCTCCCTAATGGGTATTTTTCTTTACTTTTTTTGGCAAAAAGAGGTAGCTGTTAAGAGGGATTTCAAATTACATTATTTAATTTTTGAACATTTTATTGAGTAAAGCACATTAATTCGAACATTTTTCTTCGTTAAGTAGGGTTTTATTATTGATTCAAGTTTGATTTTGCTGATAAAATATTTAATAAATTACCAAATTATTCAAATTTGACTTGTATATGGATCCACCAGTTTGTTCAAATGCGATTCTTTTGACAATCAAACTAAGAGAGCATATGCAAGAATTTTTACTTTTGAGAAAAGTAAAATGTTGTTGAAAAAGTTTTAGAGAAATTTATAATAAAAAATGAGATTCTTTGAAAATAATTATAAAAAAATATCAATAAATATAAAAATTAAGTGAAAGCTGCCTTTAGCTAGCCTTTTTTCTATTTAACTATAGAAAATTAAAAATACAAGCACCATTTTAAAAAAAATTAGGACACGTAGAATTCAACAGAGGTTGAAAACCATTTCAAAAAAAATTGCTACGGGCATTCTCTAAATATAAATACTATATCAAATTTGATAAAAAAGATTTTCAAATCAAAATATAAATATTATTTCAAATTTAATAAAAATTTTCAAATAAAATAAAACCAAAGCCTTGAGCCGTGGCTAGAGCTGGTGATAATTTCGAGGCTACATCACCATGCAAATACCAGTTACATACATGGAATTTTCAGCTTTTTAAATCAATTTAATTTAATATTACTCACCTCTTTTTCGTACCAATAATATTTATGTTTTTTTTTATTTTTTAATGGAGAAATTTGATGACGCGCCACTTTGTTATGAAAATAAATTAATGCCTCGTTATTAACGTGGTCGATAAATTTGTTAGTAATAATTTAATTATTTATTTATGTTTGACTCTAAATATTAACAAAATTAATCTTTACTTTTGTTTTTAGCCTCGGATTCGGACGAACTTTACCAGACCAAACCAATTAATGGAGATTAATTAACTTTAATTAATCACTAATTTATTTAGCTAAAATAGCCTTCCCAGTAGAAAAGTAGAACTTTCCAGCTAGCTATAGTAATTAATTTCAAACATTTTTTGATTATGAATCCATTAACATAAAGCTGGACTGATTTTTTAAAACACATATCACATACACGTACACGTGTGTGTGTGTGTGTGAAATGGTTGCCACCTCATTGAGTGTGTCTATATATATATATATATATTGATGCATACGCATATAAAAAATCGGAAAAAAAAAAAAAGATTTGAATTTAGAATTATCTCTTTTGACAGCTCTTTAAGGCGTTTTCTTAAGAGCAAAAACCCCAATAAATTTGTGCCTATGGGTATACCAAAGTTGGCTGGACTTTCATGATTAGAGATGTCTTTGGTTATCGTTATAAGCGTCGTTTGTGAGAACAATTATGTGTAGTTATTCTAGCAATGTATTTGGTTATCATTATAAATTTTATTTTTGAGAGCAGTTATATACATTTATTTTTATTTTTTGTATTGAAAATTATGATAATACTTGAGTTTATTCCACATCGAAACGTAAGTAATAATCCCATCAAATATAAATTTATCATGACAACATTTCATTACAATTAAACTTCTATGTTTAATGATACATTTTGTGGTCGTGAATATACACACACATATAGTGTGTTTGAAATGATTGTTATATATTGATATATGTATGTAAGATGCACATATGCAGACATCGGTGTGTGTTATATATACATACACACATATATATATATATATACACGTGTGGGTGTGTGATCAACGTTTGATTGCTCAAAGCGTGGAGTGATTTACAAAGTCATCGATTTCGGCAGCAATGGTCAAAGTTTTGGCACTCGAGGACTTTTTTTAATTTCCTCCCACGAGGATAATTCTATGACTTATATCCATCTAATTTTGATAACCAAATAGCCTTCTTGGAAGGAAAAATATTATAAAAAGTATTCAAGTGGCAAAACTAAAATAATGCGGCAGAAAATATTTTTCTGATTATTTTTCCACCTCCATTGATTTTTCTTCTATTATATTTGTTGGTGATAATTAATGAGAATAGCCAAAAAGACTGCTTTACCCCATGTGTTTAAACAAAATACTATAACGGAACAAAGATTCACATCTTTTTACTTGGATCAGTTCAAGACCTGAAAGGACCCGAACCTGTTTGGGTCATGATTCGGATTATCAACCATCGATGGACTGTTGATCTAAGGAATAGGGGCTTGCCACCTCGATCTGTATAAACAAGGACAACTACCCTATAAAGCGGAAAATCGCACAATAATAGGTCAAGCAACCTTTACCATCTATTACTTGAGTTTTGGATTTAACATTTGAGCTTTCATTTGATCACCTCAACAGTTTGCTAATTTAAGCATCGGAAAGTCTTAGTTGAGGGCGATTTCAACTAACTTGACGTGTGCTCTTGTAGTCAGATCAAAGATCAACTCACTTACGCAAAGAGCGATCCGGCTCGAGGTCAAGATTATGAGCAGGAGCAATGAAAATTGAGTTCAAGATCTACACCTCAAGATCCCAAGCTGCATCAATATTGTCAAATTTGGTGCCACAAAATTATTAGGTCAAACATGTATTTTTTCTTTGCGCATGTCATTTACGTGCAATTTGTGGGCTCATTTTATTTAAGTTGCTTTCCCTTTCAATTGAGGTGTTTTTGAAGTTTCAAACATGGGAATTAATATGTGAGATTATTCTTCCCTTCAAAGTTGCATTTTTTCTTTTGTATGAATTCAATGCTTGAATGAGCATTTGATGATATATGTTGCCCACATTTATTAAAACTTACTCCATTCTTCATTGAAATGTCCTCAATGAAACTTCATTTTTTATTGAAATATATATTGCCCGCATTTATTACAATCACATATTGACTACTGATGCAAAATAAACTCAGAAATATGAAATATCTTAATTGACGATTATCAACATTATTCTCCATAGAAAAATCACTTGGTGAGTTGTTATATTCGTATATTGACTATTGATGGAGAGAAACTTGGAATTATCCTCGACTTTAGTTATAAGAGATCATTTGATGAGTTGTTATAGTCATGTATTAATTGTTGATATAAAACAAGCTTAAAAATATCTTAATTGATGATGGATATATCATAGAAAATACTGCTATCATAACTCAAAATATATAAAAAAATCTAAGCTCTAAAATATAGGGAATATTGTACTTGTGCCAAATTCCCATGTCTTAATGCAGGTAGCACTAAGGAAGCATCAAGTGGTAGAAGAACTTATCTCCATTAAAATTGTTGGGAGTGAATAGTAGGGCACCCCAAAAACTGTCCAATTGTATGCTATGCAAATGGAGAATCTTGACCAAGAAACCCTCTTTTATCTTCTCAACTTCAAAATTAGTGCAGAATCCAAATCCATCCAAAAATAAAATAAAATAAAAATTTAAAGAAAAAGAAGGAAGCAATGTAACATAATTTGATCTTGAGTAGTGGAGTTCTCTATTCCCCCACTTTATTTTACTTTTGCTCCCTTAAAAGACAACCTTTTAAAAGGGAAAATACCCTATATCTTTTTAAGCTGCAAAAATGCTTTATTCCCCCTCCCCCACAAAAGAACATCAACTAGGAACCAAGATAGTGACCCCTTTTCATTTCACACCTCCTTTTGAGGGCACACATGCCTCCCAACCCAACCCAACGCACCCTAAAAACCCAACTTGTGTGTGTTTTTAGTGTGTGTTTGAGTGTGAGAGAAAGAAACCAAAGCTTTATGTATACATACACATACAATACATACATACACTTACACACACACACACACACATACATCATCGAAGTAGCTAGAGATCCACTAACAAAGGGAATCCTTTCATATACAGTCCCTTTTATTAAAGGTATAGGATTCCCTTTTACTAGCCCCTCTAAATTTGCCAGACTTTCTGGGATAAGTCAACTAGAAAGCTCAACTTTTTTTAAAAATTTCCCTCTTCTTTTCATTTATTCCTCTTTCTCATTCTTCAAAATTATTAACCCTTTCTTGTATTTCTTGGTGCCCTCCCACTAGGATGATTATTTTAGGGTTGTGTTTGTTCTTTGCCTGCATTAGAACATGTCATAGAGCACTCTCATTTTCATATTGATTAAACTAACCCACTAGTTTGACTATTATCACTTAGGTAACATCAATTCCAAATAAAATTTTACAAACTAGGGTTATGGCCAACAGCCATATCAATGATCGCATAATTGATCATGCCCATATTGACATATCTATATCTGATTTATTTATCTATATATATGTACATGTATACACACACACAAAAATGGTTCATTTAACAAAACGGTGTGTAATTATGCGTGTAGGGCATGTGCACATCATTGTTTCTTCAAGGTGGCATGGAAAGCAACCATCATTGTTGTAATTAATTTACTATATGAATTAAGTTAGCTATATAGTAATTTTTTTTTAAAAAAAAGAAAATTGTATAAAATAAATCAAGCACATTCTTAATAATATCTATAGTATAGTGGAGAGATATAGATGATGATTATGATGCACAAAAAGATAATGCAAAAGTGTGAGGCATTTCTTAAGTCACCTTTCTATGATACTTTCTCCCATAATAATTGACACAAAGAACTTTTGTAGTGGCCATGCACATCCATCACAATTGATGGACATGTCAAGCATTTTTGCAGTAGTTTTCCCTTAATTATGATGTCACATGTGCATTGATCATCAACAATATTAGGTCAAACCTAATCCAATCAAGTTGCCAAGGTTCACATCATGTTAATCACTATCATTATTAATTAAATGGTAAATAATATCATCTCTTATCAACTCGGTTGGAACTATCTTCTTGCTAATTATTTTGTTATCTATATGTGGTGCATAGCTATCACGAGTGGAGTAAAATTTTGCTTGATTTCTGCAATTAATCTAACGAAGGAAACAAAAATTTACGTACGAAAATCACAACCTAAAGTCGCGGAGTATTGTTGAAATTAGTGTTTCACATTTAGCAATTATTTTTTTTTCTCCCTGTTGAAATATTATGCTAATCGAAAAGCAAGTATATGTGTAATAATAAAATGTCTAGTTCTTATAAGCCTTTCTTAAAAAAGGAATTCCTAATTTATTTGTAAGATTTTTTTAATCATATTAATTATAAAATTATTATTACTGTTAAGTTGCAATTTTGTCCTTTAATTTGTATAATTTTCCCTTATAATTAATAGTAAAAATACTTAATTATTGGATTGCAACTTCCATTTTATATTTTGTTAAACAAATTGAAGATTCAAGCTAAATGCAGTTGAAAATCGAGTGTTTGACATGCTTAACACAAAAATTGCATTCCCAAGGAGATGGAAAATGGAAAAAAGAAATAATTCGAGTGCGGACGTGTTATGCTTCCCAAGACTTTATGCAAATTTAATTAGGAAACATTCAACTTCGTTTAGCAATTGTACATTTTTGGGATGTTTCAATTTGTATTTCTTTAATTAGGAGAATTTAAGTTTCCCTATTCTAGTAGGACTTTTATTAGTTTCCCAATTGCATTAAAAGTAGTAGGATATTTATATGAACTAGGAATCTTTCATAGAAAACTTTTGATATCTTTTCATTTAGTATATTTTATTTTCCAGTATTTCTCTCAAACATGAGTTGCTTAACTCTTGTTCTAGCCTAAGGGATTATCGAAGTTTGGATTATTTAGTATTTATGAGATCTAAATAATTTTATTTATATTTCTTATTTCTTGATTATTTATTTATCTTTTGTTTTCATTACGAATATTCAGGTTTATTGAATTTATGGCCCAAATTTGATAGTTTAGAATATTTGTTCTGTCAATTAGATTATTAAATTCATAATTGTTTAATTGTTCTAATACGTGTGGCAAATAACATAGTTATATGTGGGAATATACATTATTTACGTTATGTGGATAAATAATATAGTCTAAATAAACCCTACTTGAGTGTGTTTGTTGGCTAGGGTTAGGTTTCTCATAAAATAAATCCTAAGAGCGTTTCTTTAGGGTTGTTTATTGGTAAGAGAAATAACTAACGAGCTTCTTTTAGCTATCAAGATAGTAATGAGAGATTAGTTATTAAGGCGTCCCGAGTAACTATAACCAGTCTATTTAGAAAAATGGGAATTTATTTTTGCATCAATGGCCAAATCTGACAATCGAATTGAGATTTTACCGTATGCTAGATTTCATTCTTATTGATTTTTTATTTTATTTGTTAAAATTCTAGGATTTCATTTTCATAAAAATCCCCCATTTCTTTTCTATTTTATTTAGTAAACTTGAAAGAAATAAAATTTACCAATCCTTGTGGAATATGACCTTACTCACTGCTAATTACAAATCATATTTTAGGAGTGGAAATTTATTTTTGTTGGATTCGACACCTATCAAATTTTGACGTAGTTGCCAAGGATTGGTGTCAAATAATTTTGTTTCTTTTAATTTCTCGTTCTTCATGTACAAGTGAATTTCAATACAATCCAAAGATTCAGAAGACTACTCGTAGATTGCAAAAGGAAACTAGAGTGCAAAAAGAAGACAAATCATCGCCTTGAGATCTCGATCTTGATACATACAACTTAGTTAATTCTAGTGATTTTGAGCAAGAGGAAATAATGGCTCATGAAAGAACTTTAAGGGAGTTAGCTAAATTGAATTTGACTTAACAGCTTTGTATTGAATATCTAGAGTTAGGAATACCTTTTGAGTTAAAATTTAGGTTCATCCATCTACCACCCATTTTTCATGATTTAGAGAATGAAGATCCTCATAAGCATTTAAAGGCACTTCATGTTATCTGCTCGACTATGAAACCCCAATGAGTGTATGAAGTGCAAGTCAAATTGCGAGCTTTTCCGTTTTCCTTAGCAGTATTGGTTGTTTTATCTATCCCTTGGCTCTATCACTGCATGGACGGAAATAGCAAGACTGTTTCTTGAGAAGTTTTTCCCTACTTCTCGCGCTACTAGCATTAGAAAAGAGATCAATAGGATAAAACAGAGAAATGCGAGAACCTTCACAAATATTGGGAAAGGTTTAAACAACTTTGTGTAGGCTACCCACAACATGGTATTACTGAGCAACTTCTCATTCAATACTTTTACAAAGGACTTTTACCAATGGAAAGGAGGGGGATGGACGCAACAAGTCAAGGAGCCATAGTGAACAAAACTCCAAGTGAAGCTAGAGAATTAATCTTTATAATGGCGACCAACTCTTAACAATTTAGATACTTTGGGAACTCTCCTAGAAGGGTCAACGGGGTAAGTAATTTGTCTCTTGAGCATCAAATTTCCACTTTAACTTCTCTTGTTCAACAATTGGTTATAGGAAATAAGCAACAAGTCAAGGCTTGTGGGATTTATACTAACATTGGTCATCCTACAGATATGTGCCCTACACTCCAACAGAATTCTTGCGAGCAAATCAATGTAGTAAGAAGATTTCCTGGACCATTGCAAGGAAATTACAACCCCTACTCAAGCACCTACAACCTAGGATAGAGGGATTATCCAAATTTCAATTAAGAAGGAAGATCGCAAAACTACCAATAGTTCCAACAAAAATTGCCCTCTCTATAGCAACCATCCTCTTCAAATATAAGTATATCTCTCAAAGAGATTGTTAAATCGCTTGCAACTAACACTCAACAATTTCAATAGGAAATGCGAGAAAGCATCCAAAAACCTGGAAAACCAAATAAGTCAATTAACCACCTCAATAAATAAGATAGAATCCAAAGGAAAGCTACCATATCATATAGTTGTCAATTCCAAGCAGAACATTGGGTGATTACTTTGAAGAATGGTAAGGAGCTGATGAACCCAGCAAGTGACATGAGAAAACACTATTGTAGAAGAAGTGGAGAGAGAGATCGTCATACAGCAGGATCTGGCTGAACATTCGCATGAACCCCACAATAAAGTGACAAGTTGGGTTCATTAAATCCAAAAGGCATGAAGAGGAAAAAAGAGATTCTTGAGACTTTTCGCAAGGTCAAGGTAAATATCTCACTAATTGATACAATCAAGAAAATACCTCTATATGCTAAATTTCTCAAGGAATTATGCACAAACGAAAGAAAGTTAAAGGGTAATGAAAGAATAAGTGTGGGGGAAAATGTCTTAGTAGTGATACAGAGGAAATTGCCCCGCAAATGTGAAGATGTAGGTATTTTACTATCCCTTGTAAAATTGGCAATGTTGGAATTGAAAAGGCCATGTGCGATCTTGATCTTGGTGCTTCAATTAATGTCATGTCTTTTTTTGTATGTTTTTCTTTGAATGTTGGTCCATTGAAAGAAACAGGAGTAATTATTCAACTTGCTGATAGGTCCATTGCATATCCCAAGGGAGTTCTAGATGATGTGTTGGTATAAGTTAATGAATTGATTTTTCTTGTCGATTTTTATGTACTTGACATGTTTGAAAATAACTCTCCTAATTCATCATAAATACTATTGGGAAGACAACCTCTAGGACAAAAAGTGATATGCATGATAGTACACTCACAGTGGAGTTTGATGGTAATGTGATTAAATTCAATATTTATGATCCCATGAAACGTCCTAGTGATGTGTTTTATGTTTTTTTTGCGGATATTATTGATACTTTAACTCACAAAATCTTTAATTTGAATGATGATGATAATTTTGTGACGTGAGGAATAGTTACGTCTAGCTAAAGACGTTAAAGAGAGGCACTTTTTGGAAGGCAACTCAAACGTTTGATTTGTTGTTCATATTTCTTTAAAAAAAAATTCTATTTTTTTAGCATCTTTAATTAACTTTATTTATTTATTTTGATGCAGGAGACGTCTTAAATTAGCTTGTGGGCACAGTTATCTTAGATAGAAAAGTTCTTCAAACTATCCATGCCTATACATTGTTTAAGGACCTCTTCTAACATATTTGAATTAATAAACAGAAAAGCACTTCAATTTACACGTACCCATGCCTTGTTCAAGAACCTCTTCTGGAACGTTTGAATTAGTTGACAAAAAAGCTCTTTAGTCTATCTATGCCCACGCCTTGTTCAAGGACCTTTTCTAGCACCATTAGAATTATTTGACAGAAGTATTCTCATATCTACCCATGCCCATGTCCTGTTTCGCCACCAACTGCTACCTCTAAATTCCAAACATCACCACCATCAACACTGCTACACCACCACCTACCACAATCTCCAACATCGTCTTTTAGTCGCCAGCCACCATATCCAAACACCGCCTCTACCATCAACTGCTGCTATTTATTAAATCTAATACTCACACCAACAATTCTACCCAGTCTTGGAAGCCATGCGGGCTTTGTCTCCTCAAGGGAGTTCCTCTTCCACCTTTCTTATGCATTTACATTCTTATTTTGAAACATTGAGACTAATGTTTGGCTTAAGTGAGCGGGAGAAAAATTTCGATTCACTTTACTTCAAACATGCATGAAATGGCTCTTTATTCTTTTTATTTGCTTCCAAAGTGTGCTTTAGGTCTTGATTTGTTAATCTTTCTCGTTGCCCTTTTGCATCTTTTCATTGCTTGTCCCTGAGGTAACACTTAAATAATTTGGTTGAATTAGGACACATTGTGAGAATGGCATGAGTAGTTGAATCCTTAATTATTGCACTTTGACTTGTTGCCTTGTTAGTTGATTTGGATAAAAGATGTGTGAGAGAATTAATGTATATCACCCTTAATAATTGTCATGCATAGTAGGTTAACTTTTCTAGGACTTGCCTTGATGAGCATATTTGGGTTGAATTGTTTAGTTGAATGTACTAAGATGATGAAGGTGATTAGGTTTGACCATTTACACCTTTATTAAAAAACAAAAGAAGCACTGGCTTGATTGCTCTGCTAATCACTAAAATAAAGTGATTATAAATAGAGATAATAACCATCTAGGTTTGTGACCAGTTGAGTAACTGGGTGCCTTCACCGCCAACATTTGTATTTGCGTAAAAAGGTCGCATGACATTCTAGACAAATTGTGGACGGCTTAGTAACTGGGTGCATTCACCAACAATGTTTGTATTCGCATAAGAAGGTAGGTTCACAAATTGAATTTAGTGTGAAAAGGGTGATCGAATAAGATTTTTCCTTTCATCCTTTATGTTTTCTTGCATTCAACCTACTGTATCTCCTTGTATATGTGATATCATTGCATGTTCTTTATAGTTGACCTTCTATGTATTGACTTAAAATGAATTTAATGAAGAAGTGTTAAGTCTTTTTTACATTTTGAGTTCGAAGAGATTGCCAAGATGACATGTTATTTGTGTGACTTATAAGGGTTTTTTCTATGAAGTGCATGTTCCTACTTGTGTCTTGATTCAACCCCCCAAAATCTAATAATTTGAACTATACTAGGAACAAGCTGAGAAATAGGTAGAAGGGATAGTGAGAAAGGCTGATAAAATGGGGTTATTGTATACTTGAGGACAAGCACTGTCTAAATCTAGGGGAGTTTGTTAAGTTGCATTTTTGTCATTTAATTTATATGATTTCCCCTTATGATTAATAGTAAAAATGCTTAATTATTGAATTTTAACTTTCATTTTATAATTTGTAAAGAAAATTGAAGATTCAAGTTAAATGCAGTTGAAAATCGGGTGCTTGACTTACTTGGTGAAAAAATCACATTCCTAAGGAGATGGGAATGGAAAAAGGAAATAATTCAAGTGCGGACATGTTATGCTTCCCAAGACTTTATGCAAATTTTATTAGGAAACATTCAACTTATATTGGTAGTTGTACATTTTTGGGATGTTTTAATTTATATTTCTTTAATTAGGAGAATTTAAGTTTTCCTATTCTAGTAGAACTCTTATTAGTTTCCCAATTGCATTATGAGTAATAGGTTATTTATATGGAATTAGGAATCTTTCATAGGAAGCTTTTGATATCTTTTCATTCAGCATATTTTATTTCCTACATTTTTCTCTCAAACATGAGTTACTAAACTCTTGTTCTAGCCTAAGGGATTATCGAAGTTTGGGTTCTTCAATATTTGTGAAATCTAAATAATTTTATTTATATTTATTATTTCTTGATTATTTATTTATCTTCTATTATCATTACAAATATTCAGGTTTATTGAATTTATGGCCCAAATTGATAGCTTCAAATATTTGTTCTGTCAATTAGACCATTAAATCCATAATTGTTTAATTATTCTAATACTTGTAGCAAATAACATAGTTATGTGTGGGAATATGCATGAATATATTATGTGGATAAATAATCTAATCTAAATAAACCCTGCTTGTGTGTCTTTGTTGACTAGGGTTGGGTCTCTTTAGTTTTTAATGTTGTTAATAAATTAAATCATAGGAGCGTTTCTTTAGAGTTATTTATTGGCAAGGGAAAAAACTAATAAATTTCTCGTAGTTATCAAGATAGTGAGGAGAAATTGGTTATTAGGGCGTCTCGAGTAACTATAACCAATTTATTCAAAAAAAGAAAAAATTATTTTTGCATCAATGATAAAATATGAGAACCAAACTAAGATTTTACCTTAGGCTAGATTTCATTTTTATTGATTTCTTATTTTATTTGTGATTTATTTTACTTTTAAAATTCTAGGTTTTTGTTTTCATTAAAATTCCCCCCTTCTTTTCTATTTTATTTAGTGAACTTAAAAGAAATAAAATTTACCAATCTCTATAGAATACGACCTTACTTACTACTAATTACAAATCATATTTTAGGAATCGAAATTTATTTTTGTTAGATTCAACACCCATCAATTACTGACATTTTATAAGATCTAAAATCTTTTTTTTATCCAAACACTTTAAGAATTTATATATAAATTAAGATTTAGAATCTTATAAGTTTAAAAAATATCTTATAAAATATAAAAATTTACAAATCTTTTTAATAAATTTAGCCAAACGCCTTCTTAAACCAACTATATGTAGATGTAGAGATCTCATTTAAATGGACGAATGTATTTTATGACATTACTGAACAAGGCATCAGTAATCATAAAATAAAACATTTTTTGTAGGAAGTCACAGAAAGAAATCATAAAGTCATAAATCTAAAGAAAAGATAAGAATTTTGTAGAAAACTATGATTAGATGAGAGATTTGCATGGATTTTGGTAACTACAAGGGGCTTTTCTAAGAAAACACGAGACAGTTTCGAAAATACATTCCACACTTGTAACCATATTTCAAAAATAAATAAATAAAGTGAAAAAGGAAACACAAACAACCAAACAAACTTGCCAGGTTTGGAGAATTCTATAATATATTTTTTTTTTGAAAAAAAAAAAAAAGAAGAATTAGAAACTTCAAATATGTTCCATGTAATATTCATGTGAAGAAGAATTTCTCTAAATATTAATTTGGTAATATAAATAATTAGTCCTCAAATTTATGTACTTGAGATATAGTTTTGGTAAATCTTTTTACGTAATTAAGATCCTAAGTTTTTTTTTAATTGATTTTTCAATAGAAAGGAAGTTTTTGTATTTTTCTAAGAAAACTTGTCATACCTTCTCGGGATAACAACTATGTTTATTGATATTCTCAAAGATCTGCTATTACATATACAGGATAGTGATATTGCAAATATTACATTCAAATTACTAATTTACCCTCCCCAAAAAATAATTATATTGAAAATAAGTTTCAAAATCTGTGGTATTTGAACTTGATTATCTCATTTGCTATTGTGACTGTCCCTCATATGCTGATAAATTGAACTTCTGACAGAATTTTACCTGGTTGATTGCGAGTGCGGCTTTCTTACTATGAGCTCTGTCATATGGTTTTCCATCGTAGCTCAACGTGTATAACTCCATTCTTCGAATCTATCAAATGGTACTTTTGGTTGATACGGCCATTATGCACGACATCAGCTAGGTTAATATCCACATATCCCAAAGATTCCTATATTGAACAAGAATTTAAGACGAAATTTATGAGGATTATTGTTTGGTGAATGATCTTTAAGTAAGGGGGGTGAAAAAGTCGAATCGACTTGTGAGCCTCACAAGTTTGAGCTAGTTGGACTTCGAGCTCAAGTTGTTTCGAACTTGAGTCGAGCTTAATAGAACTCGGCCCCTATTTAGAGCTGATCTCAAACTCTTTGTATTTAGATTCGAGACTTACAAGTCAGTATATAATTAAATATTTTTTTATTTTATTAAAAAATATTGTATTATATTATTATTTTTCATTTTGAGTTCAAGCTTAAACTTGAGCTCAAGCCCATAGTTGTTTACAATTTACTTAGCATCAAGCCGATTGAGTTTGAGCTCGAAAATTTCTCCAAGCTCAACTCAACTCTGTTATACCCGTATCTTTAAGTAAGAATTGCGTAGAGAAGTAGACAAGAAGAGGGACTGTGAATGTAATACCTTCGAATGAAAGCTAATGCTTGTCCTCTTGCTCATGACCTTTATGTGAATCTTTTCTTGCAACGGAGGTTCTTCAAGCAGGAATTGAAACTCCTCATTCCATAGAGGATCACGAGTTTTTCTTATCATCTGAAAAACACCAATTTTAAGCTTGACATGGAGAAGTGAAGGTGAAAGAATGGGGAGATGCAGATGATAAAATGAAAAGGAATTAAATATCACCTTCGATTTTTTTGTTTCACCTCTAAAGATTATCAGCACATAAGGATTATTGTGACGCAACCCCTCTACATCTTGTGCACCTTGAACAGTGACTAGTAGCAGGCCTGCTCCTGTTGGGCTTATATTGCTAGGTGCACGGTCAATCACACTGTCTTCCCTCGTATGGGCATCCAAAAGCCCGCTAAAACCGTCATGGTCTTCTCTAAACGGAGCATATGTTAGCTCAAGCAAGATGTTCCCTCTTTGCTTCTTGTTCTGAGGATCAGTGGCACTTGTGTTTTTTAACAAGTCAAGTGTTACTTCTTTTGGCTCGTTTGGTGTTAGCAGTTTCAAAGGGAACATTTGAGTCCCCAATCTGTCGTGCGAGCCCACCTGTTACAATGCCACAAACACAAACAAGGTTGTAGGAATTCTAACAACGAAATTGTCCTTTTTATCAGTTTCCAGAAGACATTGTCGCTTTATAAAAACTTAGTTCAGGAAACAGACTAAAAGCAATTCTAAAGGAGTAAGATTAAGGATTAAACCTTGTCCCAGTCGAAGACATTTATATGAAGCATTTGAGATTGTGGGTCCTTCACAGAAAGCTTGAAATCCTCATTCCACTCAGGATTCAAGGTCTTTTTCTTGATAGTAGTTTTCTTGGCCGGAAGCTTCTCTCCGCTAAGGGTCAGCTTAACATAAGGATCAGATAAGCCAAGTAAATCCTTCTTCAAAAGCTTCGTTGCATGTACAACTTTCACATGCAGAATTCCAACGGGCTTCTTTACGGCCACCCTGGGATAAGCAGAAGATAAGAATAAAATGAGCAAATCTAGAAGTTCTCAAAATAAGGATGTAATAACATTCTAGAATTTGATGTAAATGACTCACGTCGAAGCATCAAGGATGGGTATTTCAAGAGACTTAGGCCAAAGATAAAGACTTGCGACTTCTTTTTTAATCCTATCCTACCAAGCAAAAGATAGATTATTTCAAGCACATAATGGATTGAGGAAAAACATTAATATCTTTGTTGCAACTCCAATCCGTAACTCTGGTGTTACCTGGACATATCGATAAAGGCCAGGAATGGACATGATGTCCCCACCCAAAATGTTCATTCCGAAGTCTATATATGGCTGTATGCATAG
>JACGDI010001370.1:236545-257132 GCA_014898725.1 Jacaranda copaia
ATATCTTTTTATGTTATATATTTATGTATATCAAGATAAGTTTAAATATTTTAAAATTTAATGGAGTGGTTGAATTGAATGGGCCAAAACATGTAAGTCAGCTTACTAGACCATTAAAACATATGACGTAAGTTTGTTCCAACAATTTCAAGTGCACGTGAATAATGACAAAAACCAACACATAATTCAACGTCAAATTGAATTAATATATTGCTACAAGAATATCTATAATAAAATATTATATTGGACAAATCACATAATTAATTTTTAAAATTTTATTATAAAATTATTTTAATCTTTAATTTTTAAAAATTCATCTTTTAGTCCCTAACATTAATATATCGTTCCATTTTAGTCCTTAAAACTATTTTTCGGCGGAATTTGACCAAAAAACCAATTTTGACTTTTTTTGGGCAAAATTATTAATATAAAGTTTTATGTTCCAATTTAGTCCTAATTTAAGATTTTATGTTCCACTTTGGTCTTTATGTCACTTTTTCTTTTCTCTTTTTAGATAAAATTGTATTTTACCCCTTATGAAAATGGAAAAGGGCAAAAAAGAAAAAAAAAACCCTTATGGAAAAAGAATAGACAAAAAACCTCCTTATGTTTTGAAAATTTTGCATACCGCCTCCCGGTCCTAATCTACTTTAATTTGATCTTAATTTTAACAAATAAAGACTATATTACCCTTAATTATTTCATATATTTTTAATTTAATTAATTTATTTTTAAAACTATATTTTCGTATATCTTCGTTCATCCCCATTAAAAATATATTATATATACATATATATAAATATATAATATACAAATATGGTGGTGTGATGGAGAAATACATGACATAAAACTTTAGTAAATCCTTTAGTACTTTTATAGTATAATATATACATATAACACAAAATATATACATAAATATACTATATATTTGCATATATTATATATTTATATATGTATATATAATATTTATATTTATATATAATATATAAAAAGTGAAAAAAGGAGAATAAACTAGAGAAATAAAAATACAAAACTAAAAATAATGTTTAAATTTAAAGGGAATGAAAGAATATATACGAAAATATACTTGAATAAATAAATATATTAAATTAAAAATATATGAAATAATTAAGGTCAATATGGTCTTTATATGTTGAAATTAGGATTGAATTAAAGCAAATCAGGAGCGAGAGATGGTGTGCATAATTTTCAAAATATGAGGAGGTTTTTTGTATTTTTTTTTCTTAACGGTTTTCTTTGCCCTTTTCCATTTTTATAGGGGGTAAAATGCAATTTTTCCTAAAAAAAATAAGAAAAAGAAAGAAAAAGTGGAACATAAAACTTTAAATTGGAACTAAAGTAGAACAAAAAAATTTAAATTGATAATTTTGCCTTTTAAAAAAGTTAAAATTGATTAATTTTTCAGTCAAATACTACTAAAAAGTGGTTTTGAGAACGAAAATGGAACAATATATTAACATTAATGACTCAAAGATGAACTTTTAAAACTTAAGAACTAAAATAATTTTAAAATAAAATTTTAAGTACTAATTATGTAATTTTTCCATATTACACACCAAATGAAACGAATTAAGACATTGATAGGGGGAGCCTCTGAAATGCCAAAGATATCCTTAAAAGGAAGGGGGCTTGCGTTTTTGTAGGTGGGTCCGTTTGGAATTACCCCCAATCCAAATTCAACTCAATGAATTTGAATCGTTAATCTTGTATGATGTAAAGTTCTTATTTGGTATCAAGTTAATCATTTCATATTTGATAATTGTTATCAAATATTAGGTAATTCACTTTATTTGTATGATATGCGGTTCCCAACTCATTATATACTTTTTTTCGCAATCTTCTTTGTAGCTTATCATATCCATTTGAATTGGTTGATCAAACTTAAGTCTTAAATGTTAAAGGGTTTTTATTGGGTGCTCAATCTGCGACGCTGATGATCTTATTGTAATTATAAGTTTTAAACTGCTTGAAATATTCAAAGGACTTTGTCGATTCTGGTGGATCGTTGAAAGATCACTCTCAACCCACATCAAATTTATATAATCATTAAATCTAATTTAAATTATATGGTATTATCTAAATGAATATAAGCATAAGCACAAAGAAGTCATGGTTCAAATTATCGCATAACCCATATTTAATGAAAATCCCCTAAAGACATTGGGAGATTAATATCAATAACATTTCAAATGGCTTACGTATAGAGTTGAAGGAAATTATGGGAGATCAAGAAACTTCCATCCTCCATTTTTGAAAAAAAAAAAAGAAAGACAAATAAAAACGAAGAAAGAAAGAAATCAAAGTCGCATTATCTTCCACATGATGAAAATGATAATTTTAACTAAGGAAACTTAACCATTCAGAAAGGTTTTAAGTCAACAATTGTGAATTATTGTAAGACAATAACTTGTGCAATTAAACTTTGATTTTAGATTATCTTAAATTGCAATCAATACTTTTTAGACAGTTTCAAGGTTGTGATCGGCCTAAGTAGGTCACATCTGGTTACAAAGAATCCAGCCATTTTCTACAAAAGTCGTGATTACATGAGAGGAAGTAAATTTATGAATTTTCACTTGGTAATGATAGTGATGTGATTGTGGGCTAAGTTATTGAAACGCCGAAATGGTCTTAGAATTGTTGAAAGTTACCAAACACTCTGCCGCTTCTGCATCTTCATCTTTTTATGTTGCCATTTTTTATCGGAAATTTTAGTCCTAAATTGGGGACACGTGGCAAGATCCCTGCATGCCACTTAAGATTAAACAATTATAAATACATGTTCATTTGTCATGAATGCTTAAAAAGAAAGATAGATAATTGGGCTACCTTTTAAATGAGAATTCAAATTCGCCAACTTAACTATTTATGCCAATTTACCAATCGGCAATTCTCCCTGCTTTAACTGTAGGCAGTGTTTTGAAAATTGGATTGTATTAGCCATTTCGATGACCGAAGACTAATTCGGTTTAGTTAAAATTCTAAAATTAGTGGCCTTTTCAATCAATCAAAATCGGTTCAATCGGTGGTGGTTCAACTGATTGACCACTAGTTCACTTATTTTTTTATTTTTTAAAAAAAATTTAAAAATTATTTTTTTTTTGAAAAAATAAAAAATATAAAAAAAAAGAAATATTATGAGTTGAAGATGTTTCAAAACTTAGTTTTTTGAACCATGAATTTATTTTTTTGAAATCTAATGAAGTAGTAATTATATATGAATAATTATATTTATTTGTTATTTTATTTTATTTTATATCTCTTAGATTGTGTTGAATATTTAGTGTAGAAAAATTACTTTTTACTTGGATTTGAAGTATGAAAAGAATGATTACTTAAAATTAATGTTAAACATTATTCTTTTTATTTATTTATAATTAACTAATTATGAAATAGTATTTTTTAAAGAAAATATTTAAAAAGGCGTAAGAATTAAAATTTTTTCAAATATTTTTTTTTCTATATCATTGGAAGTTCTATTTTTTGTTAATATTAAAATATTATATATATTTATAAAATTAAACACATTGTTGTGTTTGTTACTCAAAAGTTCTTTGAGCAGGGTGTTTTGAGCTCTAGCTCAACGTGTTTGAGCTCTAACACATAACCCTGCAAGTAGGGCTGTCAATGAGTCGAATTTTGATTGGATCTGCCATATCTGAATTTGAATCCGATCATCAAAATCTATATTCAAATTCAACTTGAAATCCAATAGGAAATTTGTTACTCAGTATCATGTTTGAATTCGATTAAAAAATCCAACTCAATTTATATTTTTTTCTTTTTTTCCCTTTTGAATTTTATAAAAATATTGTATTTATAAAAAATATTTATTACATATTAGTCCAAAAGTTAATTATTTGAATATTAAATTCCTATTTCACATTATATTAATGCATAGATGAACAATTACATGTTATTATATTTGACATTTTATTAATACCCTTCTTATTTTTTAGGTTAAAGATTCAATATTAATAGAATAATATAAACGTTAATATAGATATTATGTCAATAAAATATATAAATATTATTTTAAAACCAGTATTAATATTATATATAAGAGTATTAATTTAATAAAAAATATTAAAGTTCGGATTTAGATTTTTAATGGATCAAATTGTTTAATTCCACATCCGATCCTATTTTGGATTACAACTATTTATAATCAGATCTGTTCTATCGGATTTTTTAATCGAATAAAAATCTCAAAATTTGAATCGAATTCAGATTAAAATTTGATCTATTGACAACCTTACCTGCAGGATTGGCAAGAAATGAACTAAATATTCTGTGCCTTGGCTCAAATTTGCATGAGCCCAAGCTCAACAATTTTTTATTTTAAAAACTTCTTTGTATTAGGTTATTTTTATAAGGGTTTCAAGAGCGGCAAAATAAAGAAATTTAGAGAGAACTTTTGTTCTTCTTCTTTGGCTTTGGGGGATCCTTTTGTAAGCTATTTGACACCTTTAACAATCTAGTGAAATTCCTCCCTTCTTGCTCATGGATGTAACCCAATTGGGTGAAAAACGTAAATTTGTGCCTTAATTTTTTTTATGTATTTCTATTTCTTGCTTTATTTTTAACAAAGTGGTATCAATGCAATATTGATTTTGGACTAGTTTTCTTTGTGAAAAATTAGGATGATGACGATTCTTACACAAATGAATTTGGAGGACACTTTATTGCGAAAATCAAAGATGCCTGTGATTGGACTGATGAGAAGAAAGATAAAATCATTAGGAAGGCTGTTGCGTAGATATAATTTCATCTTTTCAATGAGATTTTACAAGATGTTATGAAAGAAGAGGATGTGGTTGGATTGTGGAACAAGTTAGAGGAGATTTGTAGAAAGAAGAATTTGACCAACAAATTGCGATTAAAGCAGCAACTTTATTCCTACAAAATGGTTAAAGGCATTTCTATTCAAACTCACAACGATAATTTCAAAACTATTATTACTAATTTGGAGAATCTTGATGTGAAGTACGATAATGAGGACTTGACATTATTACTGTTGTGTTCGTTACCTTCTGTTTATTCCAATTTTTGGGATACACTCTTGTAAGGTACAGATGCTATTACATTGAATGAGGAAGCCTTATTGAGCAAATACTTAATTAATGGCGAAAGTACAAATGTATCTGAAATCAAGGTGATGGACTAGTTGTCAAGGGTAGAATAGAGAGGAAAAACTCCCATAACAACAAACAGCAAGGTAAATTGCAGTCAAGTAAGCTAGTTAGATGCAACTACTACAAGAAGAAAGGACATGTCAAGGCAGACTATTGGAAGCTGAAAAGAAAATTCAAAAATGAGAATAATAAAATTGGTGAAGCTAGTGTTGCTGAGATTGATAGTGAAGGAGGTGTACTCTGGTTAGTTCTAATTGTTTGAAATTACATGATGTTTGGATTATGGATACCATTTGTTCCTTTCATATGTATCCCAATAGGGATTGATTTTCAACATATGAACAGTTCAGTGGAGTATTTCTTATGGGCAATGATGCTGCTTGCAAAGTTGCTGGGAAAGGGACAATTAAAATCAAAATGTATGATGGTATTGTCAGGACTTTAACAGAAATACTGTGGCATGTTCCGAGTTTGAAGAAGAATTTTATATCCTTGCGTACTCTTGATGCTCTTGGATATAAGTATACTAGCTCAGATGGTGTGTTGAAAGTTTCCAAATGAGCTCCTGTTGTGATGAAAGGCGTTAAAGCCGGCTGTAGTTTGTACATTTTGCAGGGCTCTACTCTTTCAGGCGGAGCTACAGTTTTGTCTTCCACATTTTTCGAGTCTCAAATTAAAAAATTGTGGCACATGCATTTGTGACATATGAGGGAGCGAGCACTCACTATTCTGAGCAAGCGAGTTTTGGTTTGTGGATAGAGTGCTTCATAGATGGATTTTTGTGAGCATTATGTCTTCGCGAAGCATAAAAGGACTAGATTCAACAAAGGAATTCACATGACCAAGAAGAGTCTTGATTATATTCATTCAAATCTTTGGGGTCCATCCAGGTTGCCCTCTAAGGTGGTGCTAGATTTATGTTGACTTTCATTGATGATTACTCTAGAAAAGTCTGGGCATTTTTTTAAAGCAGAAAAGTGATGTTTTTGCTATGTTAACAATGGAGGACAATGATTGAGAAATAGATGGGGAAATAAATAAAGCATCTTCAAATTGATAATAGCTTGGAGTTCTATTCTAGAGAATTTGAAAATTACTGTACAAAAGCTAGCATTGAAAGATATCATATAATTGTTGGGATGCCATAACAAAATAGTGTTGCTGAGTGTATGAACCAAACTCTAATAGAAAGAGCTTGTTGTATGCTCTTTAATACTGGTTTATCTAAAGATTTTTAAGCAGAAGTACTTTCTATTGCTTGTTACTTGGTGAATTGCTCTTCATCTACAGTGATTGATTTGAAAACTCCTAGGGAGGTATGGTCTTATAATACACCTAATTATTCTAATACAAGAATATTTGGTTGTCTTGCTTATATACATGTCAATAAAGGGAAACTATAACCTAGATCTAGAAAATATATTTTTCTTTGTTATACTTAAGAAATTAAGGGATTTAGTGTTTGGTGTCCTAAAACATGTAAGGTGATTACTAGTAGAGATGTTATTTTTGATGAATTTGCTATGATTAGTTTTGAAAAGGATAGTGTACTTGAGTTTGATATAGTTGCTCAGATCACCTAAGCAGGTAGAGTCAAAGGTCCATATTCCACCTCCTATTTAGTAGGTTTCCACTTCTGATGATTTAGTTCCATGTGAGACACTTGCTACACCTATTGAGCCATGATCCATCACTAAAGACAGGCCGAGGAGATAAATTAAGCCACCTCTTAGATATGCAAATGTGGATTTGGTTGCATATGCTTTGATTTTTATTGAGGAAACAATTTAATGAGCTAATTTCATTTTTGAATGCTACTCCCTGCAGGGAATTAGTACAGTAGATTGGGCCTATGGTAGAGGAGGTTGAGTCTCTACACAAAAATAAGACTTGGGTTTTAGTGAAGCCTCTAGAAAATAAGAGGGTTGTTGGATGCAAATGGTGTTCAAGAAAAAGCAAGGAATACCTAGCGTTGATGATGTGAGATCCAAGGCGAGGTTAGTTGCCAAGGATTGCACACAAAAGTATGGTGTTGATTTTAATCAAGTTTTTTCTCTAGTACACTTGTTATTATCTGTGGTTGCCTAGTATAATCTTGAACTTGAGCAATTAGATGTCAAGTCCGCTTTCCTGCATGGTGAGCTTCAGGAAACCATATTCATGAATTAACCAGAGGGATTCATTGTGGAAAGTAAGGAAGATCATGTTTGCTTACTGAAAAAATCCCTTTATGGTTTGAAACAATTCCCAAGACAGTAGTATAAGTGTTTTGATTCTGTTATGATCACTATTGAATTTACTAGGAGTGATTTTGATGCTTGTGTCTACTATTAGAGATTGTCTGATAATTCTTTCATCTATTTGCTTCTTTATGTGGATGATATGCTTATTGTTGCAGGGTATATTTCTAATATCAATAAGCTTAAGGCTCAGTTGAGTAGTAAATTTGTGATGAAAAATTTAGGTGTTGTAAAGAAAATTTTAGGAATGGAAATAAATTGTGATCGTTGTGCAGGAAAGTTGTTCCTATCTCAAAAATAGTATATTGAGAAAGTTCTTGAGAGGTTTGGGCTGAAGAATTGTAAGCGTATCAGCACTCCACTTGCATCACACTTTAAACTATTAGCTTCATTGTCACCTCAATCAAGCAAGGAGGAAGAGCACATGTCTCGTGTTCTATACTCTAGTGTAGTTAGGAGCATGATGTATACTACAGTGTGCACTAGGCATGATATTATGTAAGTTGTTAGTGTGGTAAGTCATTATGTGGCTCATTTTGGTAAGGAGCATTAGCAAGCTATCAAATGGATTTTTGGGTACTTGAAAGGTACGTTGAATTTAAGTTTGTTGTTTGACAGTTGTGGGACTTCATTTAGAGGTGGAGTTGTTGGATATGTTGATTCTAATTTTACTAGTAATTTGGATAGAAGATGTTCACTCACTAGATATATTTTCACTTTGTTTGGTGGTGCCATTAGTTGGAAGGCTACTCTTTAGCCTCCAGTTGCCTTATCAACTACAGAAGCAGAATATATGGCTGTTATTGAAGTAGTAAAAAATGCTTTGTGGTTGAAAGATTTAGTTCATAGTTTGGGACTTGAGGTGGAAATTCCTTTTGTATATTGTGATAGTCAGAGTGCTATTCATTTTACACAAAATCAGATGTTCCATGAGAGGACCAAGCATATTGATATACGATACCATTTCATTCGTGATTGTATATGTAGTGATGAAGTTCATGTTACTAAAGTAGCTAGTGAAGACAATCTAGCAGATTTGACGACGAAGCTAGTGCCTACGTACAAGTTCAAGCATTGCTTGAATTTGGTGCGATTGAGTTGTTTTGATTGATTACCCATAGGGGTTTTATGGAGAGTTGAAGAGGATGTTTACTATTTTATTTTTAGGTTAAGGTGCACTTACGACTTGAACTTTTGAGCTAAGGTAGAGATTGTTGTATTTGTGGCTTAAAAGTTCCTTGGACAGAGTGTTTGGAGCTCCATCTCAAGGTTTTTTGAGCTCTAGCACATAACCCTATAAGATTAGTGAGAATTGGACTAAATATTCTGTGTCTTGGCTCAAATTTGGTTTTTTGAGAAGGGTTTCGAGACCAGCAAAATATAGAAATTTAGAGAGCACTTATGTTTTTCTTGTTTGGCTTTGGGAGATCCTTTTGTAGGTCATTTGACACCTCTAACAATCTAGTGAAATTCCTCTCTTCTCCCTCGTGGATGTAACCTAATTGGGCAAATTTCATAAATTTGTGTCTTAAAATTTTCTTTTATGTATTTCTATTTCCCGCTATTCGTAATATGTAATTATTATATCATTATGATGTCATATTGATTGAATCAATTAAACCAACAATTAGTAACATTGTCGATTTTTTATTCGATCCAATTTTAAAAACATTAACTGTAGGACCAGTTCACACCGCATGTACTTGTCATTTATGGATTAGTGGACCTCCAAATATATAGAAGACATTTTCATCCGCTTAAGATAGCATGTAAGAAATATTTTACTTCTTCAAAATTTTTGTTGGTTCTTGATTTTTAATAAATTTAGATATGGAGGCCTAAGGGTATTCTTGATATAATCTCTTGCAATATCAAGTGACCTTCATGTCATTATGAGTAGTTCAGATATAAATGAAGCATTATTTATAGACTGGCTACAGAGATGTATATTTACATAGTAAACAAACAGAACAACTAGAAAATTTTGTGTGCTTATCTAACGAGCATAATTTTTTTTAGAATTTATAATATCGAATTTATTCTTTCAATAAGATAATATTATTATATTATTTAAATATAATCAAGTAATTGAAAGTACAAATATTATCCCACATAATAGAATAGACTTATGTCATTAGGTCATATGCCACATAATCCAATGATCATAATTTATATGATGAAATATATGTTTGATAAATTTATTGGCTCACACCTAAAAGATAGTGAATATATATAATTTCATAGCTGTTAAAAATAAAATAGTTGAAATTAAGATTTTAACAATGCACAACTCGACTTAAAGTTCAAAACTTGCTAATTAATTTTAAGATTCAAAATTTATTATCTTGTTTGATTTCATTAAATACATGAATATTTATGCATGCATGTATACATCTATTTATGTAGGGTTGTCAATAGATCGGACTTTAATTTGAATTCGATCCAAATTTTAGGATTTTTATCCGATTAAAATGTCCGATGGGTCATATCCGATTATAAATATTCGAAATCTGAAATAAGTAGATCGAATATGAAATTAAGTGATCCGATCCGTTAAAAATTCAAATTCAAAATTTAATATTTTTTACTAAATTAATACTCTTATATATAATACTAATAAGGATATTAAAATAAAATCTATATATTATATTGACATAATATATATTATCGTCTATATTGCATTATTAATATTGAGTTTTTAACCTAAAAAATAAGAATGGTATTAATAAAATATCAAATATAATAACATATAATAATCCATCTATGCATTAATATACTGTGAAATAAGAATTTAATATTTAAATATTTAACTTTTGAATTAATATATAATAAAAAATTGTTAATAGTTCAACTATGACATACATTTATTTTATAAATATAATATTTTTATAAAAGTCAAAAATAAAAAAAAAAGAAAAAAGAAAAAAAATAAATCGGATCGAATTTTTTAATCAAATTTCGGATGTCCACCAGATTCGATTATTGTGCTAATTAGCAAAAATCCTTTAAGATTTTGGGTTAAATTCAAATTTAAATTTTGATATTCGAATTCGAATATAGCATATTCGATTCAAATCTGACCCGTTGACAATCTTATGCATATATAATAATTTTTTTATGGTAATCTAGTTATAAAGAATTGCTAAAGATTGGCCCAATATAATTTCGTTGGACAGAAGCCCAGGCGATTGTCTTGGGTTTTAATCGTGCCTTAATAGTTAGCCACTTAACTTTACCTATTGCTTTTCTATATAGCCAAAGCCCAAAAATAAATAAATAAATAAATAAGTAAATAAAATTGTATAATTGTATGTAAGGCTAAATAATTTATTGCAATCGAAAATTCAATTTGGGTGAAGATGTAATCGGCAGTTTAAATTCTTTATTCCATTCCTCTATTCTATTTCTCATTTCATTTTATGAAAATATAACAGGTGTATAATATTTCTTATAAAAATAATTAATGGAGAATCATATATATTTGATATAAATATAATAAGTTGGAATATGAGATAAAATAGAGAATAAAGCAGAGGATTCATCAATGTGCAATTAATTTGTAAAAGTCTAGAATAAGAATGCAAACAAGCTGAGCCGCCTTGCAAGCCTCACGATCCAAGCTTGAGCTACCTTAACTCGAGCTCGAGTCAAGTTGAATTGAGCTCAAATTCTAATTCAAGTAGATCTTGAGCTGTCTGTATTTAGACTTGAGGATTGCAAGCTAATATATAATTAAATATTATTTTTTATTTTATTTATAAATATATATTATATTACTATTTTTTGTTTCGAGTTCGAGTTCGAGTTCGAGTTTGAACTCGAAGTTTTTTACAATTCATTTGTTAATTCGAGCTTTATCGAATCAAGTTGAGTCAAGTTCAAATTTTTGTCGAGCCGAGCTCAAGCTTAAAAATTTTGCCCAAACTCGACTCGACTCGACTACATCCTTTATCAGTAATCATACTTTAGTTTAAAGGAAGAAAGATAGAATATTATTAAAATAAAAAAATATCAAATGTAAAAGAGCTTGTTGGATGTTAAGTTTGTCATTGAAATGTTCATCCTAATCTCAGGTTTGTGAGTTTGTTGGTTGTAAAAATTACATTCATAGTCATGAGTACATTCAAAAATTAAGGGCCCTTTGGTTTTATTTTCATTCTCACTTTTTATTTTCATAATTAATAAAATTTGAAGAGTAAGTTAGTGAAAATAAGCTTATATTTGGATAGATTATTAAAAAAATAATGATTATATTGAATTTAGTAAGTTATAGGGGGAGGGATAGTAATAATGAAAACAAGAGAAGATATATAGCTTATTAGGGAATATATTTTGAGAATAAAAATAAAAATATATTCGGTAAAAATATGTATAAAGTGATGTATTTTTATTTTTAAATAGTAAAAAATGAGAAAATAGAGTTTGAAAATGAAAACAAGGATGCCTATACCTTGAACCCTAAACCCCAAACCTTTCAAAGTGTATATTCAATGGATGTATATGAATTCCTTAACCAAATTCATAGAACTATCATTATTTTAATATTTTATAAATGCGGGATGAGATATTATATTTTTACGACTATATTTACATAAAATTTCATTGCACATAAAGGATTGGATTGCTAGCCAGAATTGTTTTAAGAAAACGTTACAAGTGTAGAAATCATGTATTGTGAAAATTACATATACCATGATATAAAAATTTAAATGCCAAATGAAAAAAAATATTGCTTTATATATATGAAATGTTAAGAATATTAAACAACTAATAAGTAAAAAAACTATGAGCCCTGCAAATTAGAACATAAATTAATTAGTTCAAAATATGAAAAATGATCATATTATACGATCGCGTTAAATTTAAATAATGCATGCGAAGATAAGTTTAATTAAAAAAGACATAAAATGATGACAGAAGTCATTTATCCAATTTGACAAACAAAATTCATCCAATAACCCAAACAATTAAATTAGCCTCTTTATTGTTTCAAGAAAATTACCATTTATAAATGGATGAAAAATACATTAATTGATAAATATTAAATGAAATCACTTCATCAAAATCGTATGAGATATCAGAAACAGTATCAAATTAATATATTAAAATGACTTGGGATATACTATACATTGTTATGTCGTAAATTCACTTGAACTCTCAATGGTACTTATGTTTCGAGGAGTTTTTGGTCATTATCTTTGCATTAACTATGTCTGGAATTATACAATGTTTTATATAAATAAGCGAAACATATGTTCCACCATTTGTTTGCAAATTAAAAAAATACACACACATGCATGTTGGTCGTTGTTAGCATGTCGTCCCTATATGTATAAATGTAGGTTACTACGGTAATAATATTAATTGTATCAATAAATAATAAAACACTTAATTTTTTTTATATAGTATAGAGAATTAATAGCTCATTTTATATCGAGGAGATATTTTTTAAATTAAATTAAAAATAAAAAATATAACTGGTAGTTGAAAATTTAGCATAACATGATGTAATTATCATTTTGAACATGTAATGTATGCTATATATATAATATGGATATAAAGACTATAGTTAAATGACATGACAAACTAGATGTGTAACTTATGAGATTGTTTCCATTTTATATCTAATCATCTATTGGTTACTATTGTACTAAAAGTCATATGTTCTAAGTTTCTTTGTCTCATATTTAGGGCGTCATTCCACTTGACAAGATGTCTAAGGTAAGAGTTAAAAAGTGAAACTTTTGTGTAATTTAACAATATTATCCTTAAAAATAGTAATTGAGAGTTTGTTATGATTAATTTTAAGTGAAAGGTAATTTTGGGGGGAAACAATCATGTAGCAACTTAGAAATAAGAGAATTTTGCGCCTAATTTTTTTTTTTAATAATCTCCAAATTCAATAAAACATTTTTATCAATTTATTTGATACTGCACACAATAGAGTTAGAGTCCTTTTCAAAAATTAGTAAAATAAAATAGGCATATAATCTTAGAATGCTTTTGCGTGTTGCATGTAGTCAAAGGTTGGGATTGTTCGTAAAATATTTTGATGTGTCTCGTTTGGCTTTGAGTTGGTATTTGTATTGGTTAGGTTTTTCTTGGACTTTGACCTGCTTGAGTTTGTGTGCCATATTAATAGGCTTCACTTGTTAGGCTTAGTTGTTCTTCCTTAATTATTATTTATTTAATTGAAGTATTTTGTTTGTTTTTTTATTTTTTTCACTTTTAAAGTTTTATTCTTTCATATCAATATTCTTAAATTAATAATTTAGGAGATATAACCAACCACAAAAAATATAGGGTAGTACAAATCAATTTATACCCACCCACATTAACTAGGTTTAAATTTGGTTGTATTAAATATCATGATTTGAGATTTAATTAATTCCGAACAAAATGAGTAGGAAGGTTTAGTTCAATTCAGATTAGCAATAACTCCACCATTATATCCTAGCTAATTGTATATGCCACAAATTTCAAGGTCATTAATTACAATTGTACGAGTATTGTAATTTGTGGTCGTTATATACAATTGTAGTAGTATTTTAATTAGTGGTCGTTATATACAATTGTACCTAATTATACTAGTATTGTAATTTTGAGATTGTTATTTACAATAAGCATCATATTGAAATATAATAAATTAATTGGGCTGAACTGTCATAATTGGCTTCGTAACCTCAAAATCATTCTTGACTCCAAAAAACGAACATATGTCCTAACTCAAAGTTCGACGGATACCATCAGCGAGGATGTCAATCAAGAGGCACATGAAACGTTCACTAAATGGGTAGAGGATAGCCTCCAAACCCATTGCTACATGATGGCCTCCATGTCCAATGAGCTTCAAAAGTCTCATGAGCATATGAAAAATGCATCCTACAAGAGTTATATGATGTACAAATGAGATATGAAAGGTACATATATATTCAAAGGAGCTCTTTCGGGCTAGGATGACGGAGGGGTCTATTGTCCATGATCATGGACTTAAGATGATTAGGCTTATTGAGAAACTCACTATTTTGGAAGTAGTTATGGACAATGACTTTTATATGGATTTGATCCTTGAATCCTTGCCTAGTTCATTTGACTAATTCATGATATACTTTGATATGTCCAGACAAAAAGTCATGATCAATGAATTGATCAATATGTTGGTAACGACCAAGACGATTATGAAAAAGGACAAACTTTTAAAGCTCACTTCTTCCTCCAAGTCTAAAGGCCCAAGGGGAAAGAAAAAAGGAAGTAAGAAGAAGAAGAGTTCTTCTTCAAAAGAAAAAGGGGCATTTAAACTGTCTGGAGGGGTTAAGGATAAGGAAGATGCCACTTGTTTCTACTGTGGCGAGACGGGCAATTAGAAGCGAAATTGCAAGGATGTAATTTATTGAAGTGCGCTTAACTACCAATTCTTCCTCATGGGTATTTGACATCACATGTGGTTCTCACATTTGTAATTCGTTACAAGGGATGAAAAGAAAAAGGAGTCTAAGTGATGAGGATTTGATTCTACGCCTTGGCAATGGAGTAAAAGTTGCGGCCAAAGTTGAAGGCACTATGAACTTAGACTTAGGGAACTCCTGATTGTATTAGATACTTATTACTATATACCAACTCTTGTGAAGAATATTATTTCAATTCCCATTTTGGATAACGAAGGATTGGATGTTTCAATCTCAAATGGAAAATTGAAAGTAATAAAAAATAGTTCTTTAGTTGCAATGGGTACACTTAGTAATGGATTATACATTTTGGATTCTCAACCATCACTTATGCACATTCAACAAAATAAAAGAAAATTAAATAACCAAGAAAGCGCTACTTTGTGGAATGCAAGACTTGGACATATTTCCAAGAATAGAATAAATATGATAGAAGCCCTCAAAGCACAAAATTGTAATAACATGGAGGATCTTCCTACCTGTGAATCTTGTTTAAAAGGAAAAATGATCAAAGCTTCTTTTGTAAGACAAAAGGAGTGAACCACAAATCCATTGGATTTGATCCATACTGATGTTTGTGAGCCATGAAGAGTTAGTGCTATAGGAAGCTATTCTTATTTAATTACCTTCAGCAATGATTACACTCGGTTCAGACATGTGTATCTTATGAAGTACAAGTTTGAAGCTTTTGAAAAGTTCAAAGAGTATAAAAATGAAGTAGAAAAGCAACAAGGACTTAGTATTAGAGCTCTTCGATTAAATCGAGGAGGGGAATACTTAAGTATTGATTTCTTGAATTATCTAAAAGAGAATGAGATTCTCTAACAATCAACTCCACCCGACACACCCCAACATCATGGAGTAGCCGAGAGGAGAAATTATACCTTGTTAATATGGTACTTTCCATGATGAGCTTCACCAATGTGCCTATCTTCGTTTGGGATTCACCTTAATCATGGTAGCGAAGATACTAAATATAGTACTTTCAAAGTCAATGGCAAACACCCCACATGAGATGTGGTACGACAAAGCATGCTCTTACACTTATTTAAGAGTTGGGGGGTCTCCTACATACGTCAAGAGACTAGTAGGAGACTAGTTGGATACGAGATCCACTTTGTGCAAGTTTATGGGAGAGCCAAAAAAGTCTTTACGGTATTATTTCTATGATCCCTCAGAACAAAAGGTATTTGTTTCGAGAAATGCCACTTTTTTGGAAAAGGAGTTTCTATTAGATAGAAAAAGCATTATCATTGAACTTGATGAAGTTCAAGATGATCATATTATCCCACAAGTGATAGAAATAATAGAGCATTCTGAGCTTAACACACAACCTTCTAGAAGGTCAAACTGAATCAAGAAGCAACCCAAAAGGTTTAGATTCCTTCATAAGATAGGGAAACGAATAATGATCTAAAGATCTATGAAGAAGCTATTTTGAACATAAATTCGGGACATTGGCTTAAGTCATAAAATCTAAGATGGACTCTATGCACTCTAATAAAGTATGAATTTTAGTAGATCTACTGGAGGATATAGTACTTGTTGGCTGCAAGTGGATCTACAAATAAAAACTAGGAGTCCATGGGGAGGTGACAACCTTTAAGACTAAACTAGTGGCAAAAGATTATACTTAAAGACCCTTTATTAATTTTGAGTAAACATTTTCACCGGTCTCTATGTCTAAGTCCATTGGGATTATACTTACCGTAACCACTTACTACAACTATAAGACATGGCAAATGGATGTAAAGACCACTTTTTTCAATGAAAACATCAAAGAAGAAACATATATGGAGCAACTATATAAAGGGAGTGAGCAAAAGATTTGCAAACTCCAAAAGTCCATGGAATAAAGCAAGTGTCCGAAAGTTTGATAATACATTTTCATAAGATAGTTAAATCATTTGGGTTTGTTAAAAATGTGTATAAGCATTGTGTGTATAAAAGGGCTAGTAAGAGTTGATACAGTTTATTGTGCTTTATGTCAATGACATTTTTCTCATTGGGAATGAGAAAAAAAGGTTAAAGTGTACTAAAGCATAGTTATCTTCACAATTCTCTATGAAAGATTTGGGAGAAGCATCCTTTGTATTAAGAATACAAATCTGTGGAGATAGATCAAAAAAGATGTTGGGGCTCTCCTAGATTGTGTACGTTGACAAGATACAAAAGAGGTTTAGTATGAAAAAATTCAAGAAGGGATTCCTTCCTATGGGACATGGTCTTTGTCTCTACAAATTTGTGGCCCTCTAAGGCTAAAGACAAGAGAGAAAGAATAGAACCATTATGCATGTCGTTCAATGTACTAGACTAGATATAGCACATGCTCTAAGTCTTGCGAACTACTTTTAATTCAACCCTGGTGTAAGTCATTAGACAACTGTAAAAGCTATCCTTAGGTACTTGATAAGAACTAAGGATTTGTTTTCAATTCATGGCAATGGAGAATTGAAATTTGAAGGGTTTCAAATTGTAGTTTCTAGTTCGATGAAGATGACTTTAAATTATAGTTTCATATTGTAATTTATATTTGCCTCAATGGCAGTGTAGTAAGTTGGAAGAATTCCAAACAAGATACCACAACCAACTCTACCAACAAGGCGGAATATATTGTGGCTTTGGAGGACACAAAAGAAGGTGTTTGGATGAAAAACTTTATCCAAGAGTTGAATGAAATACCTAGCATTGCAAAGCCAATTGTTGACTTTTGTGACAACAATGGAGCCATTGCACAAGCTAAGAGCCAAGATCTCATAAGTGATCCAAGCACATTCCGAGGTGTTATAATTGGATCCATGAGATCATTCATGGAGGCGATATTCGAGTATAGCCTCAAAAGAGAATATAGCAAATCTATTGATTAAATCCTTAACGAAAAAGTCTTTGAAAGATATCTTGAAAAGATGGGCCTTAAGACTATGGGGGATTGGCTTTAAAGTAAGTAGGAGATTGTTGAAATAGTGCCTTGCAACCAATTAGAATTGGTGTGTAATACTACTCCAATTGTGATATAATCTGATTGAATGGTGTTCTTATAAAATGGTTGTATTCATCTTATACTTTTTATTCTTCACTTGCATTTAGTTGAAGCCCTTAAATCGTACAAGACTATAGGACTTGATTGCGCATATGATGGTGATCATGAAATAAGTGTCTAAAGTCATAATTTTAAATATTCCAAGTCATAAGATCTTAAAAAAAGAGACATCTAAGATTTAGATAGACTTACACTAATGATGCATACTCCAAGGGGTTGGATACTACCCTATTTCATGGGCAATTTATGTTAGACATAAATGCCTGTTAGTAGATGCTTGTTGGAGATCAAGTTCACTAAAGGCCCACCAAGAGAATCCACTAGATAGCTATAGTGGCACATTAGTAGTGACAAATTCTCAAGCTTGCGATAATGCATATAATTAGTCCTTAAACCTAAGGATCCATCGTAACATTGTGTTCAGTTCCTTATACTTTGACTTTTCCCTGACCACGTAGCAAGTTGTACGAGGTTGAAATTGGGCATGACTACTTAAGCATGGTGGTTTGTGAGATCCAAGATGGAATCTGTTTCCTTATTATTGTGACGAGTGAGTGCATCTCCTATGTATTTTATAATGATCAATTTCAAAAAACTTCTTGCACAAGATAGTATGACAATTTGAAAAAAGAGTTTTTCAAAGTTGAAATCATAAAGGAGAATCGAATATTGGATGTAGAGACATAGTCATTGAGGCTATTGCGGAGCCAACAAATATCTTACCCTATGCTTCTTTAGCGAGATAAGAGACAAAAAGACCGTATTGGCATGGTTGTTGTAAGCTATAATGGTTTATCATGATATAGTTTATTTATCCAATTAGTTTGGCTCCAAAGGCTTGTTGCCAAACTTCGACCATAGAAATTGGGTACTTTTCAATTAATAGGAATTAATTTAAAGAGTTATTAGTCTAAAAGAGTTTAAACTAATAAGAATATTTCAATATTTAAAATATTACAATGAGTTGTAAGCACATGCCTAATGAATGGATGAATCTAATAGATCATACACAAAAGCTTAAGAAAACTGTTATTTGATAGGAGGAATTTTCTAAAAAGTTAGAAAATCAAGTGCTATGCGTTTTGGAGTGAAATAGTTGTCTAATTTCAATTAGTCATTTTGCCTTGATTAATTTAAGTTATATATATTAATTACAATATACTAGTATTGTAATTTTGAGGTCGTTATGTACATATTAATTACAATAATAGTATAATTAGGTACAATTGTAATTAACGACCCCAAAATTTGTCGCATATATAATTAGGTAGAATATAATGGTGGAGTTATTGCTAATCTGAAATTAACTAAACTTTCCTATTCATTTTGTGTGGAACAAATTAAATCTCAAATCATGATACGCAGTACAACCAAATTAAACCTAGTTAATGTGGGTATAAATTGATATGTACTACCCTATATTTTTTGTGGTTGGTTATATCTCCTAATATTGGAGCACAACAAACGTGCACAATATTTAATTTTTTAGAACTCTACAAATTACACTTACAAAATTGATAACAAAAGATAAAAAAATAAAACAGACACAAATTTATATGGTTTAAGAAATTCCACCTTCTTTCATGGGGGTTTTCTTTTTTCAATTATGATATAATTTTACTTGTACAAGCCAACCCTTGAATTTGACATATCCAAACTCAAGTAAAAAAAAAAAAAAACTCCTTGTACAACTACTATTATACTACCAAAGAGATACTCTCTCCTCCCTTTGTATTGTCCCACTTATATTCACAATAACTATCCCATGAGTATTTTATCATGAGTTTTAAGAGCGTCCTCTTTAAAGTAATCAAATAAACATCTCTATTTATATTAGAAAATTTCTTGATTACTTTACATATAATTAGAAAACCCAATACAAAAATAAGTCCTAATTCTAGTCAAACTTGATATTTCGATAACCGAGTCAAATCCCAACAATTTCCACCTTGACGAGATTTCTCATCTCAGCAATTATTCATGACTTCATCACAAACCAAATTCCATTGACCTTAAATGATACCATTGCATATGCCGAATTAGTAAGTTCTTGGCACCACCAACTAATTCATCCCAACCAATGCATATGTACAGTTTAATATTTGACTTTTGAGACTCCACCTTTAGTGAATATTCACAACATTTGGAATCCAACTGACTTATGACTCCACCTTCAATAAATATTCACTACTTTGGGAATTCAACTGGCTCAGAAATTAGATCTTTTCATGTTTTTAGGGTATATATCACGCAACCTAAAGTATAAATTGCTCCAACACCTAAATTATTAACTTAAGAATATTGATATGAAAAAATAAGACTTTAAAAGTGAAAAAAATAAAAAACAAACAAAATAGTTCAATTAAATAAATAATAATTAAGGAAAAACAACTAAGCCCAACAAGGGAAGCCTATTAATATGGCATTCAAACTCAAGTGAGTCGAAGTCTAAGAAAAACCTAACCAATGCAAATACCAACTCAAAGCCAAAAGAGACGCATCGAAACATTTTACAAACAATCCCGACCATTGACTACATGCAGCACGCAAAAGCATTCTAAGAGTAAATCTCGTTCTATTTTGCTAATTTTTGAGGACTCTAACTCTATTTTCATATAGTATCAAATGTACTGATATAAATTTTATTTTGTATTTGGAGATTGTTAAAAGAAAATTAGGCACAAAATTCCCTTCTTTCTAAGTTGC
>JACGDI010001370.1:257155-269779 GCA_014898725.1 Jacaranda copaia
CCCCCCCCCCCCCCTCAAAATTACCTTTCACTTAAAACTAATTATAACAACCTATCAATTACTATTTTTAAGGATAATATTGTTAAATTACACAAAATTTCACTTTTAACTCTTACCTTAAACATCATGTCAAGTGGAATGACGCCCTAAATATGAGACAAAGAAGCTTAGAACGTGTGACTTCTAGTACAATAGCAAGCAATGGATGATTAGATATAAAATGGAAACAATCTCACAAATTACGCATCTAGTTTGTCATGTCATTTGTCATTTAACTATAGTCTTTATGTCCATACTATATATATAAATATATATAGCATACCTTACACATTCAAAATGACAATTACATCATGCTGTAATAAATTTTCAACTATCAATTATATTTTTTATTTTTAATTTAATTTAAAAAATATCTCCCTCAATATAAAATAAACTACTATTTCTCTCTACTATATAAAAAATTAAGTATTTTATTGTTTATTAATATAATGAATATTATTACCATGATAATCTACATTTATAGATACAGAGATGGCACGCTAACAATGACCAACATGTGTGTGTATTTTTTAATTTGCAAATAAATGGTGGAACATATGTTTCGCTTATTAATTTTGTGCAGCCACATATTTCTAATGTGCTTTAAATGATAACACTACCGATCTTCTTTTGATATAAGTTTTAGATTTTATTTCGGGCATTAAAGAGTAAGTTAGGTAAAATGTATTTATATAAAATATTGTATAATTCTAGACCTAGTTAATGCGAAGATAATGACCAAAAACTCCTCGAAACGTAATATTATTGAGAATTCAAGGGAATTTATGACATCACAATAGCGTATCCCAAGTCATTTTAATATATTAATTTGATACTGTTTCTGATATCTCATATGATTTTGATGAAGTGATTTCATTTAATATTTATCAATTAATGTATTTTTCATCCATTTATAAATGGTAATTTTCTTGAAACAAGAAAGAGGCCAATCTAAATGTATAGGCTATTTGATGAGTTTTGTTGGTCAAATAGGATAATTGACTTATGTCATCATTCTCTGTCTTTTTTCTATTAAACTTATCTTCGCATTATTTAAATTTAACGTGATCTTATAATAAGATCATTTTTCATATTTTGAACTATTAATTTATCTTTTAATTTGCATGGCTCATAATTTATTTACTTCGTTGTATAATATTCTTAACATTTCACATATATAAAGCAATATTTTTTTTCATTTGGCATTTAAATTTTTATATCATGGTCTATTTAATTTTCAAACATTTTCTTAAAAATATAAAATCTGGCTAGCAATGCAATCTTTTATTTGCAATGAAATTTTATGTAAATATAGTAGTGAAAATGTAATATCCCATCCAGCATTGATAAAATATTAAAATAGCGATGTTCTATAAATTTTAGTTAAGGAATCCATGTATATCCATTGAATATTCATTTTTAAAGGCTTAGGCCCCATTTGTGTTTATTTTCAAACTCTATTGTCACATTTTCTGCTATTTAAAAAATAAATATTCATTATTCTATACACACTTTTACCTAATATATTTTCATTACTCGATGAGCATGAATGTAATTTTTGCATCCAACCAACTCGCTGACCTGAGATTAGGATGACGATTTCAATGACGAACTTAACATTCAACAATCTCTTTTACATTTGATATTTTGTTATTTTAAAAATATTCTATCTTTCTTCATTTAAGCTAAAATATGATTACTATAGAGATATATCTCTCGAAAGACAGATAAATAATGGTGGTTGGTAATGAGAATGACTTGCCCAAAGCGCCGCCTTAACCACCCCCCTTTTTTTAGCAGGATCTTATCTGAACATAAGTAACTTATAATTTAATATTTTTATTAAAGTTTGCAAGCTTCTGACAAAGTTCAATTGTTTCTACCCATATTAGTTAATTAATACTAACTTTTATCAATCAGACATTCTAAGTCAACATTCATGAAGTTGGAAAACTTTTAATTATTTTAAATATCACTATCAGATATATTAATTTAATTATTTTAGGATTAATTAATTATTCTGCTGGCGGTGCATTACTGCACCATGACTTCTTCATGACGGTGAATGGGTACTTTCTTGAATTGGGCTCTTCAAGGGACAGATTTGGTCAAGCAAGAGAGAAACAGAAGAAAAAGTGAGAGCAAAAGAGACGATGCTGTGATCCTAACAGAGATGATGCCGATCAATGCAATTTTGATTGTATAATTATTAGCCCTAAATGAAGAATGGAGTCGAGGTTATAAGAGTACTCAAATAAGTTTGAGAACGATCATCTTTATTAAAAATAAAAGACAAAATTCACTAATAAATTCTGAAAATTTTTCTATGCCATTAATTTAAATCTATAAAAATGGTGATTTTGATATTTGTAAGTTTTAAGTATACCGAAACATATATGGCTTTGATATTTAAAATCCATACATTACATGTTTCGACATTAATTTTCAAATTTTGATCAAGTAAAAGAAAAAACGTGGGATGATGATAATGGGTGGGTTTGGGACGGATTTGTTAAAATTCAAGACTCGTCCCATTAAAATTTTTAAGGATTCAAGATTCATAATGTCTAGAACCAAAATCTTAGAGCAGTTTCGTATGTTTAGAAAAATTAAAAATATTTTTTGAAAAAAAAATCATCATTTTGAATATGAGAAATGATATTATTAACAAAGAATTAATTATTTAAATACGTATATAAGTATTTTTTGTTATTGAAAAATTTTAAATTGCAAAATTATTGCTATTTATATACGCATATTCAATCATAAACTAGCTATTTGTGATGACAATATTATTATCTTTATATAAAACATGTATGTAAAAGGCACATTTTTCAAATATATATATGAATACATATCATATAAATATATTCATAATAAATAAAATTAGTGTGTGTGTGTATATATAGTATTCTAACATTATGGGTTTGAGTTTTCCCTGGACCATTACCATTCCTTAAAAATAATAATAAAAAAAAATGTTCCCCATGGATGCCGTTTTTTCTTTATTAACTCGTCATGGAAAGGAAATTGCAAATTAATTTTTGAATTAATAAAATGAGTCAATGTTTAAGTTTATCCTGAATCAGATTTTTTCAACATTTTTTACAATTGACAGGGTTGCTACTACAAAGAAAATTGTACTCTTGATGGTAAAACATCAATTGCTTCTTCAACTTCGTGTATTACATTATTTTTTTAATCAATTTTTATTAATAATAAAAATTTAAAATATAGCACATTGATTAATTAAAAAGAAATTTAATGTTCCGCAAAAAAAATATATATCTATTTTGGGAATCCAAAATTGAGTGAAATCAAATCGATTTTCAAAATATTTTTCTGAATTTGTGTTAATTTTTTTAATTTTCTGTCCTGCTATTACTAACAAATAATAGTTCACGTACTTAAAATTTAGAGCCAACTAAGAGAAAAACATTATTTTACTAGCTATTTTAAGCTATCAAAACCTTTTCAAATTTTTGTTAACTAATTGTGATACGTCGTATTTGTGTGTATAAATTTAAATTATCATAATATAGTTGTTAATTATATTTACTAATAAATTTGGCATACTCATAATATGAATAAGTTAAATAATAAAATATGTATTTACATTTGTAATATAGGACTACTGCATTTATATAATAATTGCAATGAATTTATTTGAATTTTCAGGGTAAATTAAAGGAAAATGCTAAGATGAATTAAAATAATTGAAGGGAGAAAAAATAAATAATTGGAGAGGAAAAGAGTTGGAGAAAGAGGAGAAAAGAAAACTACCTTATCATTATTTTTTAAATTGACATTGATTTTGTCAACTTATTTACAAACATATTGTTCAATTCCATTTTAATCCTAAAAACTCAATAAAAAAAATATTAATTTGACTGTTACAGTAAAAAGTTATCTTCTCCCAAAATATAAACAAGCATACCAAAACTTCTCAAAATAATTTTTAATTATTTCGAAAATATAAACAAACATACATCATTCACCAACACAAATTTCACATTTTTCAACCACACTCTCAAAATTCATTCTTCCAAAACATACTATTCATATCGAAACAATACCTAGGATTTTTTTTTAACTATTAAGAAGTAAATATTTTTTTGTAACCTCAATTTTTTTCTACTAGTAAAATATTTAAGGGTAAAATAAGTAGATAATAATATAGTGCAACGATGTCAAATAGCCATTTTGTGAGTGTAAAAATTCTTTTCTTTTTTTTTGGGTAATACAGTATAGATAAATAACCTATGTATGATTTTCACGAAAAGTTATAAAATACTTTTAGTAATATTTGAAATCAATGCAAAAACTTTTAATAATATTTTTCTCCATATAAATAACAAATCAATTGGCCAAAACATAGGGGTGTACCAAATACCAAAAAAATAAAATTGATCAAACCAATCAAAAATTAAAAAAATCGAACCAAACTGAACCGACTCAAACTAGGTTCAATTCAATTTTTGATTTTATATTTTAAAAAAATTCAATTTTATAAAATAATATAATAAGATGGGGTCCTAAGACCAAAAGATAACTGCGGCTAGCAAAGGTTTTAAACCGTGTAAGTTTTTTATTATGATTTTGGACATGATGATTTCTCCTACAAATTATGATATATAGCAGTTAGCAAAAAATTATGGAATATAGCAGAATTTTCTCATTATATCCCTCTTCTTCGTGCATAATGCACGTTTTAAAGTTAAAACATAAGTACTTTAGAAAAATTAAATACTCATTTTTCAGTTAAAAATATTCTTAATAACCAATTTTGAAAAATAATAAATTAACTTGAAGTAAGTATGAGTGTATAGATAGTATTTCTAATTACTATTATTTGTAGATATGTTATTAGGAATAACTGAAGTATTTCTTTTTAATTTCAAAATCATACATATCTCCTATATTAACTTATCTCCATCATCGTCAAAAAATTAAAAAAAAAATAAAACAAAACTTATCTCCATCTCATTTCATTCCATTCTAATCTACCAAAATTTTGATGATATCATCACTAAAATGTTAATATATTTTTAAATTGTCTTTACGTACACTAATGAGAAAGAGAAAGTACGTGATTTACATTGTGTTTGATTCAAGAATTTTGGTAGGGAAAAGAAAAAAAAATATTAAGAAAAATATTTTTTATTATTTGGTTGGTAAGAAAAATACTCTCATTTTTCCTCATTTTCTTTTGAGAGAAAATATTTTGAGTAAAATGAGTTTTCCTCACAAAATGATGACGAAAATAAAGATAAAATCTGTTTGATCTCTCTGTTCTTTTCCACCACATACATTTCTCAAAGGATATAAATGAGGCAAGACGATTTTTGAACTGTTCGAGCTCGTCATTTAAACAAGCTGAACCGAACTCAATAATATTTGGCATGAAAAGTTCAGAGCTTAAATAAGTTGTTTTATATTTTGTACATATAGTTATATATAATAATGTCCATAAAAATAAGTAAATAATAATAATAATAATAATAATAATAATAATAATAATAATAATAATATGTTTGTTATTTTTAAAAAAATAATAAATTTTTTTGAAAAGCATATAATTGTAGATTTTATTTTAACCTTAGATAAGCTCGAACTAATCCAAACTTATACGAGCTTGAGTTCATTCGAATTTATACAAATTGAGTTCCATAACTAACTTGTGATAAGCCTTATCAAGTCAAGTTTGATAAGGCTCATCCAAACCTTCGTTTATTCAACGAGCCGAACTTGATCTTGTTATATTTGGACTTAGCTCAGCTCGTTTACACCCCTACATTCTTTCTTCATTTCCTCATTATTTTTTTCAACAATTAAACAAGTTTGAAATTTTATAATTCTTTGATTTTTTTTTTCCCTAACATTTTTTTTCTTTGTCAAATTCCTTAAGTCTATGTTTGGCTCAAGGATTTTGATAAAGAAAGAAAAGTATTAGAGAAAAGGAAAGAAAAGAAAATAATATAAAATTTTAAATTTGTTTGGTTGTTAAAGAAAATAATGAAAAAAATGGATGAGAAAAGGAGGGGAGATGTATGTGTTGGAGAATAAGAGAGAGTTCAAATATATTTTTTCTTCATTTTCCTCATTATTTTTCCCTAAATTTCTCCCTAAATTTTTCTCCCTTAAATGCACTATAGTTCAAATATAATTTCTCTCCCTTAAATGCACCATATTCCCTTAAATGCACTATATTTCTCCCTAAATTTTTCTTTCCAACTAAATAATAAAAAAAAATATTTTTCTTAATATTTTCTTTTCTTTTCCTTACCAAAATCCATGAACCAAACATAATGTAAACCAAACACAGTATTAAGTAGAGGTCGATAGATAGCGAGAGAAAATTAAGAGAAAATGGTGATTTATAGATGAAGCTGAGAGAGAGCGATCGAGGGAGGCGTGAGAGAGTGAAGAAAGAAACTCTTCAGACACAGAAAATCGTGAGAAGGATAAGTAAATGCCAGTGTTTGGCCACCAAATTGTATGCCGTAGACGGAAGGTAATTTTTTTTTCTTTTAATTTTAAATGATTTTATCTTTTTCATTGAATTTCTCCAAAAAATTTATTATTTGTTAAGTTTGTCAACTTTCACCAAATTCTGTCAACAAAAAAGTAATTGTTATTTGAAATTAAGAAATAAAATTTATACAATTATCTATAGTAAAAGAGAAAATTATCTAATGAGTGGAGTTATTTTAGCATCCTAAGCTAAGTAGGATAAATTTATGATCTATTCTTGCTAAGATCAAACTCTCACCATTAAGTTAAAAACTTAGTACAGTCACAACTACAGTCGAGTTGAGGTGGTTATGCCCCACCAACATCATGGGTTGGACAATTAGTCCTCAAATCAAAAAATGATGCAGACAATAAATCTAATAATTCTAATATTATTCGAACCTAAACAAAAATATGATTCTTAATCCTATTACAAAACAACATAGTTATTACCACTCGCCTAATCATCATAATTTTAAATCAAGCTTAAAGTTTTTTCGACATCAAATAATACAATTGTTTCCATTCATTAGGTTTTTATCACACCAATCACATTTTTCAATGCAATAAAATCTCAACGATTTGCAAACAACGTATAGAAATTCAACACGTTGACCTTAGCATTCTAATAGTTTGGTGCATACTATGGATAAATGTTAGGGATGGCGCTTGAGCGGAGCAAGGGCGGAGGAGTGAGACACTCCTTCGTCCCATCCTCGAGCCCCGCTTGTTCTCCTATCCCCGTCTCCAATTTTTGTTGAGGAAAATTTTTTGCCCCCGTTTTCATTTCCCAAACCTCCATGGGGATTCATAGGGATTCTCAAAATTCGTTTATTTTTTTATTGTATGTATACAATTGATTAAAAAATAAAAAAATAATCTCTATGTATATGATTAAAGCAGCTCTAAGTCGTAATTTCAAGTACAATCAATTTTTAATAACAACATATTTCCAGCAATAAATTCAAAAATTTTGTATATTTCCAGTAACAAATAGCAAATGAAGGCCAACAAGTTATCATCTCCTAAAATAAAAACAAGTGAACTTTTGTCCTAATTAAAGCAAAAAGTCACACTTAATTTATTTATATTTTATGACTAATAATTTTTTTATAAATTATATGAAATTACTAAAAAGTATAAAAAAATAATATATATATACATATATTTAGGTATTTTAATTTTTTAACAAGGACGGGGAGTATTATCCCCATTCCCGTCTCCGAAGTAGCTTTGGAGGGGATTTCTTCCCCATCCCCATCCTCGCAGGGAAAAACTTCCCAAATTTAGGTCTCCAAATTGGGGGATCTCCGCGGGGACTCCAAAATTGGGGATTAGTTTGTCATCCCTAATAAATGCCCCAATTCTTAGGGCGGATTGCGGAGCATAACCATACACACACACACACACACACACACACATATATATAGATATATAGATATATTGATTTTAGGTATTTGGTCCCTATGTGTATATAGACATATACACATACACACATATATATGATGTCCAAATATAAAAATGAGACATTTAATACATAATAAAAATTAAAAATTTTAAACTACATATCTTTTTAGTAAATATTTCGTATTTTATAAAAAAATTATTTTCATATAAAATATTATTATTTGAATTTTATTTTCTAATTTTTAATGCAAAATTATTAATTAACTTGTGTAATTAATTTCTTTTAATATTTTCTTTTCAATTGATAGCATAACTAACTCATTTTATCTTTTCTTAAAATATTATTTATCTTAGGTAAAATTTTATTATTTTTAATTTTGAAAAACTTCATTCTACCTAAGCAAAATAAAAAAAGAAAAGAAATGTAAGAAATAAAATTTTAATTTATAGTGAAAGAGAATTGAAGTTATTGTTATTTAATGATTAATATTGGAACATTACTTTGTGGTTATAATTTTTTTTTCATCTTTTGATATTGTAGAATGTGAAGAATTTTTAGAACAATCGATCATTTTAACTTCATTTTCTTACCATACAAAGAGAAAACTCAATAGAAATAAACTAAAGGGTAAATTATGACTATACCTTTAAGGTTTGGTGTAATTGCGAAAAGGTCCTTGCTTTTTTAAAAATTACAAAAAATCCCCTAAGACTTGTTGCCATTCAACAATTTAACCCATCTATTAGTTGCTAGTAGGATTTTTACAATTTGTTGTTAAATTTGCCATGTGAAATTCTCATAGTACCCTTCTTCTTAATTACCTCAAATTTGACAATTTATGACATTATTTTCATGATGAAAATACTCTTGAGGATGGTATCAAAATACTTTTAAGTTATTGAAGGATTAAATAGTAATATAAATATACTATAGGAGTTTAGTTGTAAGAAAACTAAAATTATCTCTATACGTATGATATATTGAATAAAAAAGATATATATATATATATATATATATCCTCTTGCTGAATTTGACCACGGCGGCAGCTGACTGTTGTTGCCATGGTGCTACTGTTGTAATGGTAGCAGCATGGCCAAGGGGCTCGTCGCCCATTGTTGCAACCTAGCAGTCACTAGCGCCCAAAAAAGAGGAAGGGGGCTGCTGGGTGGGGGTCAAGGGGAAGATGGGCAAGCGTTTAATTTTTTTTAAAAAAAATATCTTTTTTAATTAATAAATACTTTAATTAAGATATATATTTAATTTTTTTATTTATTGTATTTTAAATTAATTAATAAATTTAAATTTCATTAATTGTTTTAGAGGGATTTATTATTTGAATAAATATTTTAATTATTTTAAAATTTTTAATTTGGATATGATTATTATTTTAATAAATAATATAATTAAATTTTAAAATTTATTTATTTTAATTAATAATTAAAATAGTTAAAAAATACATATATTTTAATTTTTTACTTATTTTTTCTTAATTAACATAGTTTTTAATTATTTATTTATTATTTTTCTAATTGATAATTTATTTTAGATAGATTTATTGTTTGAATAAATATTTTAATTATTTTAAATATCTTTAATTTATATATTATTATTATTTTAATAATTAACATAATGTAAATTTAAAAAATTATCTATTTTAATTAATAAATAATTTAGTTGAAAATAAATATTTCTAAATTTTTTTACTTATTTATTCTTAGGGTGAATTACAGTTACTATTTCTGAGATTTGGTGTAATTATAAAAAGATCCTGACTTTTTCAAAATTTTAAGATATTATAACACATAGAGGGGCATTTAGGACTTTAGCCATCAAATCAATTTTCAGCGTTTTTTATTTTTATAATTATTTTTCCGTCAAGGGCATTCTTGACTTTTTATATTTTTCATCTACCTTACAAATAGATTTGTCAATTTAGGAGAGTTTTTGTAAGTTTTGAAAAAGTAAGAACTTTTTCGTAATTATATTAAAATTTAGGGATAGCAGTCGTATTTAAATTGAAATTAATTCCTAACTGTTCCACTTTGCCCCAAATAACACTTTACAAAATACTATATCTTATATATATACGTTTTATATACTTTTCACAGATTTAATTCTCAAACAATGCAAATTGTTGAGGGGGTGCTTGAAGCGGTTTTATTTTTAAAGAAGTAATGCTTTTTCAAGATTTTGATTAAAAAAAAAAATAGCTAATGAGAATGTTTGGTGGAAAAAAGAAAAATTCCGTTTAAAAGCTCATGGGAAAAAATCTAAAATTATACTTGAATTTGAGGCTTGTAAAGAATTAGTAAGAATAAAATTGTGGAATATTTATTGAAAGAAACCAAAAATCATAAAAAAACACTAGTCTTATTTTATTTTTTTAATTTTTTAAAACAAACACCAAAATAGAAATACGTGGTCTTGTCAGCTATTTCTTTTTTATTCAGTCAAAAATATAAAAATTGAAATAAAAAACTCGAGATGAATAGAGAGTTTGGTGGTAAATTTTCAATCCTATGAATGGATTGATTACGAGTTCAAATCCACACATAAAGTAGTTGGGAAATTAAGCCATAATGCTCTCTAGAATTCACCGAAAAAAAATAAAAAAGAAAAGAAAACGAAAATAGAACCAAACAACTCTGGGAAAAATCACATTAGTTACCATAATATAGTCGTGGGGACAAAATCATGATGATGAATCCTTCATCAAAATGGAAAATGACGTTGGGCTTTCGTCCAACAACTCCTTCTCACCCACCAACTTACCAATTCCAAATCTTACACGTGTCATCATCTAAGCCCCACAAAGCCATGATCATCCAACGGCAACAATTCGTTTTAACCTAACACAAATGGCCAGCCCACCCAACTCACCATGTCCAATGTGCCTCTATTTAAAGAAACGAAAAGTGGCTCAACAAACTCAGGAAATTCAGCTTAGCTAGATTTCCACAGCCTTTGCACACTTCCAAACACCCCCACCCCCCACTCCCACCCCACCTACCAACCCCCATCATTCTTCATCAAGTTTTTGTTATCATTTGTAGAAATTGTACTTCCAACTTTAGCCCACCAAGAATCTTTTTCCAGCACTTGTTTTGTCATTTATTTGCAGCGAAAAGAATTTTAATTTTAGCATAAAAATCCCAAAGAAAAATGGAAAATGCCAATAGCCTCTGTGTCCAATCACCTGGGATTAACGCTCATGATCCCTTGAACTGGAATGCGGCCGCAGAGTCACTTAAGGGCAGCCACCTCGATGAAGTGAAGCGCATGGTGGAGGAATACCGGAAGCCGATGGTCCGGCTTGGCGGTGAGACGCTGACGATATCGCAGGTGGCGGCCATAGCCACACGCGACGCGGCGGTGAAGGTGGAGCTGGCGGAGTCCGCCAGGGAAGGCGTCAAGGCCAGCAGTGAGTGGGTGATGGAGAGCATGAACAAAGGGACGGATAGCTATGGGGTGACAACTGGCTTTGGCGCAACGTCCCACAGAAGGACCAAACAAGGCGGTGCTTTGCAAAAGGAGCTTATTAGGTAATCAAATGCTTCCCATTATTTTATTGCTACACTCGATTAAAATATATATATATATATATATATATTAAAATTTTGTTCAGTTAAATTCAAACATCAACTTTACATATATTTACATATATATATTAAGAATATATTAAATTCGAACGTTATATATCCGTACAGACACATCTTGTCAACTATAGTTCTTATTATTTTGTAAGAAATACACACATATATATACATTCATAGTAGTTTTATGTTGGCCATTTTATATGAAGCGAATATGTTATTAATATATACTTACATATATAATAGTTTTATGGCCATTTTGTTAAAAATGGACATCATATGACGCTTATGATTTAATATAAATTTATACCAATAAAAATTGATAAGAATCATAGCGTACCTATGTAATAAATAGATACATTAGTTTTTGATTTTTTATTTAAATATAAAAAAGTAATAATTATGTGGGGTTACTATAATGCTGACCTTGTCATAATTGATATGATTGAAATAGATTTTTCTATTTACCACCATATAAAATCAAAAATCAAGATTAATGAGTATTGCAATAATTTGCCACCATATGGTATATAGGGTTGGTGGATCATTAAGTACTGTTATAAAATGGATATATACATATCCTATACATCGTACGACTCATTCTATTTAATTCTTTTTTTTTGTTTTTTGACTATTGTATTGTTCGGTATGTTTAGAAATTTTCGACGCTACTATTTATTTTGTTAGTTAATAGTATTATTCATTTATTTTTTGAACTAAATGATACCGAGCTTTTTTATTAAAAAAAAAAATCAATGGCTCAATTATTACAAGATTCTGAAGCTAGATATGGGAAATGTTAAGGCAAGGTTTTTTATTTTTTATTGTTTTGTGAGAAATTAAATACTGATTTTTCAGTAGTTAAAAAACAATAGTTTTTCACACTTGTCACGACTGATGACCAGTCACGATGACACGCGCCACAGTGAAAGGCAAGGCCGTGCACGCATGTTGAGATTTTGGGCCCTTCATGTAGCCTCTAATTTTGTGAAAATAATTAATAAGAGTTAAAAATATTTTTTGGGCCTTTCTGGCTTTTATGTATTCAAAAAGATGAAAAGTATTGATGTC
>JACGDI010001370.1:310986-326694 GCA_014898725.1 Jacaranda copaia
AAGCAACGCTAATGATGCTAATAGTGATGTTACCGTTGGTGGATTTGTGTTGTTCTTCCCGAACTACTCGACGTTTCTGGCGAAACCAGGGCTCTACGTTGAGGACATTTTTGTGAGGGAGTGTTACAGGAAGAAGGGGCTGGGAAAGATGCTTCTGTCGGCTGTGGCGGTGCAGGCGGCGAAGATGGGGTACGGGAGGGTGGAGTGGGTGGTGCTGGACTGGAATGTGAACGCCATTAAGTTTTACGAGCAGATGGGGGCACAGATATTGCCAGAGTGGAAAATTTGTAGGCTAACTGGTGAAGCTCTTCAGGCTTATGCTCATATTAACCTTTGATTCATTTGCATGATATGATCATTGGGAATATGAATTGTTGTGTGGGGGAAGCATTAAATGGATTGAAATGGTTGTCTACTTGTCTTATTAGGATTTAATTTCAAGAATTGCTTGCTGATCAAAAGCTATATTACTGAATTCAATGTAAACAAACTTGTCTATTCTAGTGAACTCAATACTATTATGTTAATGAATCCTATGCTCACTTCAATGCCAATCTGATTTCTTGATGTCTGAGTTCTATGATTTAATGGAGGCAAACATTTTGTTTGTCTTAACTGCTGAAAATTGGTATTGGTTAGATTTGCAAGAATGTTGCTGATATTGATCATTGTGGCGTTGCTGAGGATTGAAGGAAGAATGATTCATGAGTTTGTTTAACATTGCGACAATGGGTTCTTATTGGATTTTGTTGGAATTCTAAGAACTTAATCTGCAGATGACCCACTAATTATCTATTCTAAGAACTCAAATATTTTTGTGTATGTTTACCTTTTTGAACAGAGTCTTTCTTTAGTTATGTAGATGAAACAAAATGTGTCCTTTTCTTTGGTTGGTCTAAAGATTAAACCAGAAAATTCAGTTTGGCCCTCATATTGAGCTTGGGAAACATGCGTGAAGGTTTATTGACTATAGCTTTGTGATCTTTCGGACGTGATCTTGAAAGTTTATATCAGACAGGCTTGAACGTCTGTTCATAAGCTTTTGATGCATCTTGCTCTTGGTTGTTATATGCCTGAAGCTTCTGTATAGAAAATCCGGTGGGATTTGTAGTTTCTCCACCTGCGCATAGATGATGTTGCAGCAAACTTGCTGCAGAGCTGGACCAGCTCCAATCAGCTCTGCTTGCACCTGATGATGCCGCTGTTCCTCATCAAGATAATGAGGTATTTTAGTCTTTAAATAAATTTTAATGGAAAATCTTTAATTAGAAAGCATTAGAAGATGGAATAGAGAATTCAAAGTTACATGTCAATCAAAATCCACACATCTTCCCTACACAAGGATGAGGCTTTATGTTAAAATAGGAGAGTAAAAAAAGGGAAGTTTGTGTTCCATAGTAATTGGATTTATAAATAATAACGCGAAAGAATTTGATTTTTAAATGAAGTTACATAATCCAATTTGTATTATTTGTGTTCAAGGACTCTATTGATAGGAACTATGAGATGGCAGGATGATAGAGATGCAAAATCAATTTCATTCTATAAAAATTTATACATAATGCACCTCGATGCATGTTAGTTAATTAATAAGCAAATGACCCTTATAGAACTTATTTTGTTTAGCTTTCTCTTTCTTGGTTTAATGGTGTTGACAACTCACTAATGTAGATTCATTTGGAGTTTGTGTGGCTTTATTAGCATAGGCTGAGCTGATTGGTCATGATGCATATACGAGAAGAAAAAAAAAAGATATCATCACGAGTGATGAGGATGAAAGTTGTATATTACTGGATTGGGTTAGTGTTTGGGGTAATTCGACTTAGCTGGTCAAGTGGTTCAACTCAAAAATAGCTTGGATTGAGATCTGCAATCACAAGCAAACGTCAAATTGACTGAGGTGCTCTCGGGTAAGGCATTCCGATATTTAAGTTAGTATTGGATCGACTAGATAAACCGAGTAGCAGAGTAAAGGCTTATAGTGAAGAATGGCATACATTAAGAGTCGCTAGCAATGGGGTATTTATAGTCTTATCCAAATGGATGATATATTCAAGATGCCCCTATCATGTGTAGAGGGTTTTTATCCTTGTATGAGGAATTTTAGGTCATTCCCCATTACTGTATTTCCCAGGTGGCATCACCTCCTGCTTTTTGAGATAGAATAGTACATTGGTAGCGTGCCTTCTGATAGGAGTGGCAATAGAAGTGGTATTGGTGCAGTATGCGCTATTAATGCGGTAGAAATACTATTTGATACTGGAACGACCTTGCTAGTCGACGATGGGGTCGACCATGGAACTGGTTTCTGGGATTGGGTGGCCTCTTGAGGGCGCACCGCTTGAGCCCTCTCATCGGAGATGATTGAGCCCGCCTGTTCGATCTACAGTCTAGTCAAGGGGCACTAATCCTGCTTGTTGCATGGCTGACAAGGTGAGTTGATGGTTGATTACGGTCAATGGCCCAACTAGGCCTCTGAGGCAAGATGGGCTTGGAGGTGAGTCCTTGGGTTGATAGCTGTTGGACTAGGCCTGCTAGGTCATCTCATATCAACGAGTATAGATCATTATGTATGGTAAAAATCCGTTGGTGAGTTACTTGATGAAATGTATTGAATGGTGTGAAATATCAACAACTTTATGCAACAAAGTAAACTATTTCATGACAATGACAACACATTTTATGACAATGACAACACAATGTTTACACATTGCCTAATGTATGCAAAAGCTACCACATTGAGAAATGATATTAGCAACACTATTTCATGACAATGACAACACAATGTTTACACATTGCCTAACCTATGCAAAAGCTACCATATTGGGAAGTGATATTAGTCAAGGCATACACAATAATGAGTCATGCTAGTCAACCACGTATATTATGTGTATACTGGCAAAGTGGCATGATTTTAAGTGTTTGTTGAGGAGTGAAGGTAGTGCTACATACATGTGATTTGAAAACACAATTTGACTGAATTTGTATTAATATTTATATGACATTATGGTTGAGTGAGATGATATTGTGCATATTTACCATGATGATGTATTCGTATATCGAGCATGTGATCTTGTCATGTGATGTAACATGATGTATAGATAATTTATAGAAGAGTTTAATGTCAATTTGTATAAAATAGGTAGATATGTCAGAACGATATGTAGTAATAAATAATATATGCATTAATATAATGCAATAAGAAATGAATTAAATGATTTTTTTTGTCAGTGTCACATAAATTATATTAACTTTATGTGTCATTATATTGAAAATACCACTAAATATTTTATTAAATCTTTTTCAAATGACACCGTAACTAGATATTAGTGCCATTTTTTTAGAAAAAATTAGTGGTATAAGTTAAAGTGTCTTTAAAATACATGTATCTCAACACTTTCAATTAAATATCACTAATTTATTTGTCATGTATGACTAAATGCCACCAAATATTGTACTATAGTGGCATTTTTTAATTACTATCACTATTTTAATTTTTTGTGACATTATCTTATAAAATAACACTATGTTGAGGTCACTAGAGTTCATATTTGTTGTAGTGGAAGATGAAAGGTGCATCTCATTTTTATATTTACTATAGAAAATCAATAAAACGGCATTGGTTGTTGTTTTTTAATGGAGAACAACCCATTTCTGTTTTGGTGTTAAATTACATCCATCTCCTATATTTGTACCTTTTCATCCATTCTACAACCTAGTCCCATTTTCTCAGACAACTTGCCACACTCGTCAATCAGTAATAAATGCAATATTCATTATTTATAATATATATAAATAATGTCATTAAGGAGTATGTTTATTTATAATATATATTATACATATACACGCACACACACTAGATGAAGTTTGGGGCAAGATTAATGGAAGGTGTCGCCAATTTGATTAGCGAAACCCTCCTTTTTTGTTTTTTTTTCTTTGTTTTTTACTTTTTTTAATAATATCTAATTTTGTTTATATTTTAATTTTATGTTTTTAAGTAACTTTTGAAAAGTTTGGAATTCTGTCCAACTTTAAAAAATTACATTTTTAATTTTATAATTTTAAAATTTACAATTAATTTTTGAAAATTCAAAAATAGAATTAAATTTCTAAAAGAAAAGATATCATTATTTGAAATAGCAACACCTTAATTCTTAATAATATATATAAATCATGTATGTATATGTGTATATATTATATTATATGTTTTGTCCTACTTTATTTAAATAATAATTTGCACACACATTCCAACAACCCACCTATCATTAAATTTTCCTTTTTTTTTTCTAATTGCGATATTCAGAAAAAAGATATTTCAAAACAAATCCAATAATTGCTATTGCTAATAGTGAGTTTTTTTTTTTAATATTGCTACTTACACAATTATGTTAATACTACTAGTGATTTGTTTTTTAAATATTACAATTATTATCAATTTTTTTTTAATATTACAATTATTATAGGTGATTTTTTTTAATCTTACATGGAATTTTTTTTACACAATAGTCGCTAATAATAGTCACGATTACTTCTTTTTTATGAATAGTACGATTTCCACAAGCATATTTTTTGAAATATTACTATTGACTTGCTAATAATAGTAGTGATTTTACACAATAATCGCTACTATTAGTAGCGACTATTTTTTGAATATTAAATTTTATTAATTTTTCTAATATTACAATTTATTATTAGCAATTTTTTTATGAATATTACAATTTATTTGTATCAATTTTTTTTAATATTATAATTTACACAATAGCTGCTAATAATAGTAGTGATTCTTTTATATATATATATATATATAATAAATTTACACTACAATCGCTAATAATAGTAGCAATTTTTTTTTAATATTACAACTTACAGTAATCGTTGATAATAGTAGCATTTTTTAAAAAAATAATACTAGCAATTTTTTTTATGAATGTTAAATTGTAGCATTTTCTTTTTAATATTACAATTTACACAATAATTGCTAATAACAATAGCGTTTTCATGAATACTACAATTTTCACAATTTATTATTTACAATTATTTTGTTAATATTACAATTTATTATTATTCATTTTTTTATGAATATTACAATTTACACAATTTATTGTGGCAATTTTTTTTAATATTACAATTTACACATCGCTAATTTGCGCAATAGTCACAATAATAGTAGCGATTTTTTTTAATAAAGTAATTGCTACTTTTTTTTTAATAATTACAACTTAATAATAATCGCTATTGCTAATAGTGAGAGTTTTTTTTTTTATTGCAACTTACGCAATAATCACTAATAATACTAGTGATTTTTTTTAAAATATTACAATTATTATTAGCAATTTTCTTGGGGGCATTTATTATAAAGTACCAAAAGTATTTTTCAAATTCATGCTCAGTCTTTATTTGAATTTTTATATGATGAGCTCCCTAATTTTGTTAAAATTTTAGAAATCACTTCCTACTTTCTTGATTTGACAAAAATACCTTTAAGTATAATATTTTTCACTTATTTTCTTTACTTCTTCTCTATCCACACAACCAAACACCCTTTATCTCTATTCCCAAACACTAATCTACCTTTGTCTTTCATTACCAAAAATTAAAAAAAAAAAAAAAGCCACAAAAGCAAACTGAGCTCGATGGTGTGAATGAGGAACCTGACGATGCAATCACCATTGGCACGACCACGGCATTTTTGCCTTCTCAGTTTATTTTCACAGTTTATTTTCTCAGTTTATTACCAGGTAATTCTCTCCATTTTGTATTTTCTTCTTAAACAGCAAAAAGAGTGTTTGTCGGAGATGTGGGTATGAAGAAGGAGACCTATTTTGAAAAACTTTGGATTGTATCATTTGTATTGAAATTGTAGTAATATATAATTTGTTTATCTAAAGTACATTTTATAAGAAATCGTAGTACAAAACATTCAACCTTTTAGTACATTTTACAAGAAATTATAGTATATAATTTGTTTATTTAAAGTATATTTTACAAATAATTGTAGTACAAAATATTCAATCATTTAGTAAATATTATCTGAAAGTGATAGTATATAACATGTTTATCTAAAGTACATTTTACAAGCAATTGTAGTACAAAATATTTAATATTTTAGTACATTTTACAAGAAATTGTAGTATATATGTTTATCTAAAGTATATTGTTCAAGCAATTTTAGTATAAAATATTCAACTTTTCAACACACATTATTATAAGTGGTAGTATATGATTTGTTTATCTAAAGTATATTTTACAAGCAATTGTAATACAAAACATTCAACCTTTCAGCAAACATTATTTAAAAGTGGTAGTATACAATATGTTTATATAAAGTACATCTTAAAAGCAATTATAGTACAAAATATTCATTTTTTCAGTATACATTATCTAAAAGTAATAGCATATAATTTGTTTATTTAAAGTATATTTTTCAAGTAATTATAATACAAAATATTCAACTTTTCAGTGCACATTACTACAAGTGGTAGTATGCAATCTGTTTATGTAAAGTACATTTTACAAAAAATTATAATATAAAATATTCAATCTTTTAGTACACGTTACTATAAGTAGGAGTATATAATCTATTTATAATAAGTACATTTTACAAGCAATTGTAGTACAAAATATTCAACTTTTTACTACACATTACTATAAGTGATATTGTATAATCTATTTATCACAAGTACATTTTACAAGCAATTGCAATAAAAAATATTTAACCTTTTAGTACATATTCATATAAGTGGGACTAGGGTGTTCATTCGATGCAAACCGAGCTAAACCGAATCAAAATTTCGGTTAACCAAAATTTCGGTACGCCAAAATATTGTACCGAATATCAAACAAAACTATTTGGTTTGGTTCAGTTAAAACCAATTTTTTTTTCGATTTGGTTCGGTTAAAAACTAAAATACCAAATTTTTCAATATTAATATTATATATATTAATGTATATTACTTAACCATATATATTTCAGTTTGGTTTGGTTCGGTTTTTAACCGAATCAAATCGAAAAAAATTTGATTTTAATTGAACTAAACCAAATAGTTCAGTTCAGTATTCGGTACAATATTTTGGTGTACCAAAATTTTGGTAACCGAAATTTTGATTAATATATATTATATTAGCATATATACATTATTAATATATATTATATTGGCAAGATAATTGGAACTTGCATCCACGAAGGTTTAGCTTTGTGTAATGAAATAAAATTAAATCAACAAATTAAGCATAATAATATAACAGAAAGAAAACAATTAGGTCATTTCAGTGGACAATTTGGTATGGAAAACCCTAAACCTATTAATAATAATAAAACCCAAAAAGATATAGATATTTATTATAGAAAGAAGAAATATAGGAAAAAGTCTCATAAAAAAGAAAGAGATAAGGATAGGGAGAAAAGAAAATCTAATAAAAAACTTTATAAAAGGTTTAAAAAATATGGTGTATGTTATAAATGTGGTAAAGTGGGTCACTACGTTGATAAGTGTAAAATGAAAAATAAGATTAATAATCTTGTTATTGATAATAGTTTTAAAGAAACCCTTTATAAATTGATGCTTGAATCTTCTGATGAAGATGATAATACCTCTTCTGATGATGGTACTTTAAATGAATGTTTTGATAGCTCAGAATTTGAGTGTGATCCTTGCAAGGAAAGAAAGTCTTGTGTCAATTCTGAAACTGATAATAATAAATCTGATAGTGAAGGTTTGTGTAATATTATTTTTCAAATTGAATTAAATGTGATTGATAATAACAATACTTTAGAATTTCTTAAATTAATTAAAGACCCTATATTAAGGTCTAAAATTATTGATCACATTGAGAATATTCCTTCCTTTTCTTCAAAACTTGCTGAAGAATTTATTTATAATATTCCTAATAAGGATAATGAAACTTATTCTATGGTTGAAGTTTATAAAATGCTTGATAATAGAAATAAAAATAGTAACCCTACTATAGTTAATGATTTAAAAAATGAAGCTGAAAATTTAAAAAGGGAAGTTATAGAAATAAAAAGAAATAATATGTTCTTGAAGATAGAATGAGAAAATTAGAAATTTCTTAGGGTAAACAAATTATGCCTAAAATTGATAATTTATTTGATAATTTTCCTAATAATTTGCAAGGTGATGATTTCCTTTCTAAATTAGAAATGGTTACTTCACAAAAATGGCTGGTTAAAATTAATCTTTTGATTGATAATAAGTTTTCAAAAGAATTAATTGCTTTAATTGATAGTGGTGCTGATCTTAATTATATTCAAGAAGGCTTAATACCTACTAGGTATTTTGAAAAAACTTCTCATATTCTTCGTTGTACTTGATATAAGTTATAAATTATCAAAAGCCTTTATATGTAAAAATAAAAATTGCATTCCTACAAGTTTTTTATTAGTGAAAAATATTTCTAACCAAATTATACTTGGTACACCTTTTTTAAAGAAAATATTTCCTTTAAAAATGATTGATCAAAAAGGTTTTATAGAAACTTTTAATGGTAATGATTTACATTTTCAGTTTATAACAAAACCTTTTTTCTAGAATTCTTAATCAAATTGATGACTTGCTAAAAGCAAAAACTGCTCATATAAATTCTTCAAAACAAGAAATTATTAGTTTTAATATTAATGATCAGTTAAAAAATCCTAAGCTAAAAGAAAAAATTTCTTTTCTTGAAAATTAATTTTCTTTAACTATGTGTAATGAACACCCCAATGCCTTCTGGAATAGAAAAAAAATATATTGTTGATCTTCTTTATGATGATAACTTTGATGGGCATATTCCCACAAAAGTTAGACCTTGCCAGATGAATTCCAAATATCTGGAGTATTGCAAAAAGGAAATTGAATCCTTATTGTAGAAAGGTCTAACTAGGCTAACCAAGTCTCCTTGGTCGTGTACAGCTTTTTATGTTAATAAGCATAACGAACAAGAGCGTGGTGCCCCTAGGTTGGTTATTAATTATAAATCTCTTAATAAAGTTTTAAAATGAATTAAATATCCTAATCCTAATAAAAAAGATTTACTTGATAGATTATTTAATGCTAATATTTTTTCTAAATTTGATTTAAAATCTGGTTATTGGTAAAGCCAAATAACTGATAAAGACAAATTTAAAACTGCTTTTAACATTTCGTTTGGTCGATATGAATGGAATGTTATGCCTTTTAGTCTGAAGAATGCTCCTTTAGAATTTCAAAAAATTATGAATGATATTTTTAATCCTTATAGTAATTTTATAATTGTTTATATTGATGATATTTTAGTTTTTCTAATACAATTGAAAATCATTTTAAACATCTTTATATATTTAAACAAGCTATTATAAATAGTCGTCTTGTTATTTCAAAATCTAAAATGATTTTATTCCAAACTAAAATTAAGTTTCTTGGTCATTATATTGAAAAAGGAAAAATAATTCCTATAAATAGAAGTATTGAATTTGCTTCTAAATTTCCTAATAAAATAACTGATAAAACTCAGTTACAAAGGTTCTTAGGAAGTTTGAATTATATTTCTCCTTATTATAAAAATTTTGCTCAAGATACAACTATTTTATATGATAGGTTAAAAAAGGCTCCTGAGCCTTGGAGTGATAGTCATACACAAGCTAATCTTAATATTAAAGAAAAAGTTAAACAATTGCCTTGTTTGATGCTTTCTAATCCTAATTGGGATAAAATAATAGAAACTTATGCTTCTGATATTAGTTATGGTGGTATTCTTAAACAAATTAACCCTAATAATAAACAAGAAATTCTTGTTAGGTTTTGTTCTGGTAAATGGAATAATAACCAAAAAAATTATGCTACCATAGCTAAAGAAATCTTTGCTATTGTCAAATGTGTTCTCAAATTTCAAGATGACTTATATAATCAATTCTTTATAATTAAAACTGATTGTCAAGCTACCCAATTTATGTTTAATAAGGATAACATTTCAAAACAAATGTTTGCAAGGTGGCAAGTTTATTTAGCCCCTTTTGATTTTAAAATTATTTATAAAAAGGGAATTAATAATAGTCTCCTCGATTTTCTTACTTGTGAATTTTTACAGGTATGATACCTCATAAAAGAGGTGGTCACAATCCCTTCTCTATTAGAGACGGAAAAAAAGCAGGTGTGTCAAGAGTGCCATTAATACAGCATGGCAAACAGAAGCTGATAGCTTCACCAATCTCTCAAGCATCATATGCCTCTTCTGACCCTATCTACAAAGACCTCCTTTTTGCAGAATTTCTGCAGTTTAAATAAAATAGGGAAAGTTCTTATAGAACTCCTAATTTTGATAAAACAAAGGAATCTAATAGATCTTCTCCTCATACCAGCCAATTTCATTCCAGCTCATTTCAAAAGCTTGAAGGATCTAATAAACCTTCTTTTGTGGATGTTACTTCTAATACTACCTCTCTTGTTGATGAGGATTCCCTCACAACTTTTGAACAGAAGGAATACAAGGATTTAATAATGATCCTTGATCACAAAGATCTCAAATGGAGAGATGATCCTTGGATAATAGTCCAACATTACCTTGATACACCATCATATGCTGCGGGATCTTATAAACCCAGGTCCTATTATGAAAATATTTTAATTACTACTGGTTCTTGTGAAATTTCTCATTTTTTTCCAAGTTCACAAGACAAATCTATTTTTAATTTTAGTAAAATTATAATTAAAAAAATTATTTCTATTGAGGAATGGGGAATATCCTCATTAAAAGGAAAAGAATTTTTTATGAGAGATAATAAGGTAACTTATAAATTTAATTTTTGGGATTATATTCAAGCTTTCAAAGATGTCCTTTTATATGAAAATCCCAAAAAAAAGCATATGTGGTTTATAAAAGTATGCCCTGATGTTTTCAAAAATAATATACCAAATTGATTTTTAAATTGGTGAAAATCTTATGGTCCCAGTCATCTTATTCTTCCAGACCAATTTCGTCAGGCGTTTGATCAATGGAGCAAATATTGTCCTAAGCTTATGAAGGCTGAAGCTGACAACCAAATGGTGGAAAATAAAGCTGCAATATTTTTATTTATGGAGTTTTCAATTCCATGGATCTGGAAATGTGTTCCAGAAGTTTGTGTCAATGAGGATAATATCCCCTGCTCATACCGCTCCTTCTTTGTAAAATAGTGGAACAAAATGCTCTAAATGGACAAAGAAAAGGGCCAAATAGAAGGTCAAGAGACATTAAATAATATTGTTCAAATCACTCAAATTTATAAAGAAAAAATGGAAAAAGAAAAAAAGAAAGAAGCTTCATCAATACTTGGAAAAGCTTTTGAAAAAATCAAAATGCGCAAGGGAAGATTTTCCAAGGTTGATTTGTTAAAAGAATCCTTAATATGGTCCAAGAGGAACTTAAGGACCAATTTGTTGAAGAAAAAGATAATGAATCTCCTAGCGATACAAGTGATACGGTCTCCATGGCTACATCCTCTAAATCAAGAACAGGGAAAAATCAATTTGATTGCTTGGCCAGAAAATCTCAAGACCTAGAGGATAATATCCTACTACATAGGATATTGATAAAATCCTGGCAGCCTTTAGACAAGGAGGGACAGAAGAGTAAATAATTTAGTAAGCTGTCATGCAATAGGACAAGATCAATAATAGATTGTTCAAACTTTTTATTGTTCGGATTTAAAAAATTTTGAAATCCACACAATGTTTTTCTTTTTACTATTTGGATTTGAAATTTTTGAAATCTGCATAGTATTCTTTTTTCTTTATAAATAGGTCAAATGTTTTTTAGGGAGAGGGAGGAATTTTGTAATTAGGATTGAGTTTTGTATTTTTGTTATTTGCTCTGTAATTATCTTGTAATTTTCGTTATAATTTTTTGTAAATCAAGAGGAAGAAAAAGCTGATTGAAGCTTTTATATCCCTAGTGTTCCTTTAAGGTTAGTTTTATTTTGTTTTTAAATTATTTATTTTCCTTTATCCTAGCCTAATGATAGGCTAAGGAGTTATGTGTTAAACAAACATGGGATAAATATTTCCTATATTGCTATGATCATATTAGTATAGGACTATGTTGAAGATTTTGGATCTCTTAAACGAGTTATCCAAATAGGTTCTGAAGCTTAAAGACACTCCACTTATGTTTGATTTTGGATTACCCCTTGTTTGCCCTTGTTAGCTGGGTTGGCGTTTGTGGTTTTTTGGGTATTGAATTAGATTTATTTGATGGGCTAGTTAAATTCAAGTAAATATTATCCTATTTTCTGACTATAGGTCGGGGTTTCATGAACTCGTTTGAGATCAAATCCCTCCTTCATAAGATCCTGCCCCCAATATTAATATATATTAATTAACAATTCGGTAATTTGGTTTGATTCATTAACCAGTACAAAAAATAAAAATCGAACTGAATACTGATTTTAAAAAAAAAAATAACCGAACATCGAATCAAAATTTTCAGTTTGGTATTCAGTATAAATCGAAATTTCAGTTTCGATGTCGTTCAGTTCGGCCGGTTTACCGAACTATAAACACCCCTAGTGGGAGTATATAATTAATCTATTTATGTAAAGTACATTTTACAAATAATTGTAGTATAAAATATTCAACCTTTTAGTACACATTACTATAAGTGATAGTATATAATTTATTTATATAAAGTACATTTTACAAGAAATTGTAGTACAAAACATTCAACCTTCAATACACATTAAGTGATAGAAAATAATCTATTTATGTAAAGTACATTTTACAAGCAATTATAGTACAAAATAGATGCAATTCAATTTATATACTTGATTTTCTGCATATTTTACTTCATCTCGCTACAACTTTAATGGCACTAATTCTTTAATTACACAAAGTATACTTCAAAACAACTCCATATATACTTTATTTGTTCAATCTTTGTATTTGATTTTTGATATATTGTACTTCACCTCACTACAATTTTAATGGAAATAATTTTTCAATTACACAAAGTATACTTCAAAATAACCCTATCTATATTTTGTCTATTCAATCATTGTACTTGATTTTTCATATATTTGTACTTATCACTACAACTATTATAAATTAGTTTTTAATTGCTCAAAGTGTACTTCAAAATAACAATATATATATATATATATATATATACTTAGTTTGTTCAATTTATACACTTGATTTTTCATATATTTACTCCACCTCGCTGCAACTTTAATGGAGTTAATTCTTCAATTGCACAAAGCATACTTCAAAACAACATTATATATACTTTATTTGTTCAATCTTTGTACTTGATTTCCGATATATTGTATTTCACCATGCTACAATTTTAATGGAAATAATTTTTCAATTGCACAAAGTGTACTTCAAAATAACCCTATCTATAATTTGTTTGTTCGATCATTGTACTTGATTTCCAGATATTTGTACTTAATCTTACTTCAACTATTATAGATTAGTTCTTTAATTGTATAAAGTGTACTTCAAAATAACCATATATATTTTGTTTGTTCAATTTATATACTTGATTTCACACATATTGCACTTCACCTCACTACCTTAATGGAACATGAGTTTCATTGCATATTTTTCTTGAAAATAAACAACCAAAATTCTAAAAATGCATGCAATATTAGTAAGATATAGATACAAATGTGTTAAAGTAGTTAAGAGATGACTATTGGCAATCAACAAATTATGATCGTTTGAAATAGTATAAAGTATTCTTATGCATTCAAAGTTGTAAATATAATGAGCATAAGACGATCATATCCATCCTATCACCCGTACAATTATTTAGAGCAATTGATGTAATAGCCTAATAAATATTGTACTTAACCTAATTAAAACTTTAAATAGAACTAATTCTTCAAATGTACAAAATATACTTCAAAATAATCTTATATATACTTCATTTATTCGATCTTTGTACTTAATTTTTGATATATTGTACTTCACATCATTACAATTCTAATGGAAATAATTATTCAATTGCACAAGATGTACTTCAAAATAACCTATCTATACTTTGTTTGTTCGTTTGTTGTACTTGATTTTCTGTATAATTGTATTTAACCTCACTACAACTATTATATATTAGTTTTTCAATTTTACAAAATGTACTTTAAAACAATCCTATATATATTTCATTTGTTAGATTCATGTACTTGATTTCTCGGATATTATACTTCACCTCACTATAATTTTAATGGAACTAATTCTTCAATTGCACAATGTGTACTTTAAAATAATCCAATCAGAAAAAATATTCTTTTCGTCTCCAACTTTCAATTTTTTCTTATATGTTATGTAGTTTCAAATTTAGTCCTACAAGTTAAAAAAATGCATATTTAGTCTGAAACTCACTGATTTCATAAAATGACTGAAAATGTTGATATGACATGCCAGAATTTGTTGAATTTGGGGATTTTTGTTTAGTAGAAAAATTTTCAGCTAACATGACCTTTTTTTGTCTTGTTGGAAGAAGCTTTGCTTATTTGGACTTTTGTTAGTAATATTATTGTTAATGTATTATCAATAATACTATTAATAATACTAATAATATTAGATAATAATATTGTTATGATCATTGATAATAGTAACATTATTATTATTATGATTAATTATGTTAATAATAATAAAATTAATTTAATATTTCTTATCATTATGTATTATTATTAGTAATATTATAATAATATTGATAATGCTACATATTAAGAATATAATTCAATTATTATTAATATAATCTTTATTATTATTAATATTACTAATCATATAATTAATATTATTAATTATAATAGCAACACTATTAATGATACTAAAATATTATTAAATACTAATAATAAAAATAATAATAAGATTATTATTAAAATCAATTATATATACATATATATAAATTAAAATGTATATTTATATTAATAAATGTGATATAAATATATAATATTTAATATGCATATGGCGCTTAGAAGCTTGATTGGCACCTAAAAGTGTGGTAGCCACCTAATCTGGCCAGGCAGCCGCCAAAGGGTTGGGGGGAGGTGGGGGTTGGGCGGGCAAACTTTTTTCCTTCTCTTTTTTTTTCTTTTTAACTTTTAGTTTAGTTATTTCTTTTTCTTTATTATATATAATTTAAAGGAATATATATATCATATTGCCAACTTAGCAATAAAAAAAAATTAAATAAGCCAACTAATCTTAAACATGTCAACTATTTTTTTGCCAACATGGCAAGAAAAACCAATGTAGGTGCCAACTCATACAAATCCCCAATTTCAACACCTTTTGGCATGCCACATTAGCATTTCTGGCTATTTTATAAAATTTCGGTGACTTTCGGACTAAATGTACAAAAAAAATTTAACTTATAGGACTAAATTTGAAATTGCATAACATATAGGACAAAATTAAAAGTCAAAAAAATTTATAAGATGAAAAAAATATTTTTTCCTAATCCAATATATACTTCGTTTATTCAGTATTTGTACTTAATTTTTCGTATATTGTACTGAACCCCATTACAACTATTATCGACTAACTAACAAATATACAAAGTGTATTCCAAAATAACCACATCTATACTTGATTTGTTATAATTATGTACTTGATTTCCAACATATTATACTTAACCTCATTACAACTTTAATGTAACTAATTCTTTATTTGCAGAAAATATACTTAAAAATAACCCCATTTGTACTTCATTTGTTCTATTTATGTACTTGATTTCCAACATATTCAATGC
>JACGDI010001370.1:326833-339045 GCA_014898725.1 Jacaranda copaia
ATAAACAAATTATATATTACCATTTATAATAATGTGTACCGAAATGTTGAATATTTTGTACTGCAATTGCTGATAACATATTCTCTAGATAAACATATTATAAACTACCACTTATAATAATGTGTACTGAAAGTTCAAATATTTTGTACTACGATTGCTTCTAAAATGTACTTCAATTATACAGATTATATACTACCACTTGGAGATAATGTGTACTGAAATCTCGAATATTTTTTACTATATTTGCTTCTAAAATGTATTTCAAATACACATATTATATACTACAATTTCAAATAACATGTACTGCAAGTTTGAATGTTTTGTACTATAATTGCTTCTAAAATATACTTCAGATACATAGATTATATACCATTCTTTTAGGTAATGTGTACTATAAGCTCAAATGCTTCATACTATAGTTGCATATAAAATGTACTTCAGATATACAAATTATATACTATATTTTCAGATAATGTGTACTGAAAGTTTGAATATTTTGTATTATAGTTGCTATAAAATGTACTTCAATTACATAGATTATATACTACACTTTCAGATAATTTGTACTGCAAGCTTGAATATTTTGTACTATAGTTGTTTCTAAAATGTACTTTACACAAATAGATTATATATTATCACTTTCAAATAATTTCAAGGTATAACTTTATGTATAAGAAGTATAAACCCCAAGAAAGTGAAGTATAACTTTCACGCCTTTTAAATACAAATCAAATATTTTCAAAATTACAACAAGAATCATATATATAACAAATGGGTACAAGTTTTTAACAATTAAAAAAGAGTTCAAACAAACAAATATAAGAAATCTACCTGCAAAACTTATAAAACTAAAAAATACGTACATATGAAAGAAAGCAAAGTCCACAAAATTAGTAGCAGAAAACATACCTTTCTGAACCATGTTCTCTTCCTTTTGTTCATCGCTTGTTGGTGTTCTTGGTTGTTCTATTTTCGCACAGTTGTAGAGAAGTAGGGTCTTTTTTTTTCCTTCTTGCATCGATTTCGTTTTTCCTTTTTCATTCTCTCGTCCGTTCATGCCCTTTTGTTGGCAGACGAGAGGCCCTTTTTCATGCCTTTTTGCTCTACAAAGGAGAAGACAACATCTAAACCAAAATGAGCTTTTGAAGAAAAGTTGTCATTTGATAGAGTGGGGAGAAAAAAATGTGATTTGCTGGTTTTTTTTGTTATTTTGTCTTGGCGTAAGGGTATTTAAGTCTTTTTCAAAGATTTGGGGAGTGATTTCTAAAGTTTGGACAAAATTAGGGAGTTTAGTGTTTAAAAAATGAAGTGAGGAGTAAAGTATAAAATGAAAGTAGGTAGAGGGGCTTAATCCTAATTAAGCTATTTTTTTTTTCACAATAATTGCTAATAATAGTAGATTTTACTTTTTTTTAATGAATATTACAATTTACACAATAAATTGTTGGGAATTTCCAAGTTTATCACTAAATCCATGCTTAGTAAATTAAAAATATAATTTATATATGATATTTTAATTTCATGTAAGAGTGAATTTAATTCATAGTATTTTTTTAATAAGACATAATGAAAAAATTAAAAAAATTTGTGAAATCACAATATATGGATATACAGATGATAAAAGGTCATACACGTCACAACATTATCACATCTATAAATGCACAATGTAAACTAATATTTTTTTCATAAGAAAAAACAACTCATTTTCTTATTTAAGAAAATTACAAAATTTTGATTTATTTATTATTTTACATGTTTGAATCATTATTCACAAGAATTTTGTGCCAATAAAATAAATATTAAAATTGAAAAATAAATATTTCATAACAAATTTTATTAAATAAAATTAGGAATAAAACTCTAATTTTGTAAAATTTTAATTACAAATACATTTTCCTTATTCTTGACTCCTTTCCATTATTTTTCTTGAGGGCTAGAAAAATGTATTTTCAAATTCATAAAATAGTTGAAATCTTGATGCCATGATAGATAGTAATGAACAACCTGAATAGACAATGAAAAGAAAAAAAGAACAAATTACGAAGTATTTGTTTGTCAATAGAATTTTGAAATAATCTATAAATTATTCTCCTATCTCAACATTGAGATGTTTCTTCACGTAAATAAAATCCCTCACTATGTGTCAAGTGCATTGAAAATAAATTTAATTGTTCAAATATTTTTATTTCTTCATAATTTTTATTTTACTTTGTTTAATAAAATAGCAAAAAGTATCTTTTTAATATTTCCAAAAAGACCTTTTTACTTGATAACATCAAATGAAGATCCCAGTTGAAAATATTAAGTTTTGAATATGATTTACACAACTTGACTAAATTGTAAAGTATCAAGAGTTGTTAACTTCAAATTTTATGGTTTATTCACAAATTCATTAAATTGTTGAAATTTCAAAAAATTAAGAAGAAAAGAAAAATAAGTAATAGAGAAAATTATTTCTATTTAACATATTTTTAAATTATGTATAAATATATTTTTACTTTTTAGTATGATATGTAAAGGAACTATATTTTTTGAAATATATAATATGATCTCATTGCTGATGTAGGGTTCCTAGTAATTGTTTTTATAACACTGAAGGATTTAAAATATTAATTGTTTATCATGCAATAATATTTATTTACTTTTGTTTATGATTTATTCTATGATTTTTAAAGATTATCAAATAACATATTTTACATATTATGTAAATCATTATAAAAAAATAATTACTTTTCAATATTTAACTTAATATATAACATATTTTAATATCATATTAAGTATAAAATGTAAAAATAATTTAATACAATTCTTAGTTTGAAAATTTTATTGATCTAACATTGTTCTTGTCAAATATTTATGTATATATGAAATACTCTTTTGTAAATTCATATAATAAAAAATGTGTAAATAAATGTATATAACATAAATATTAAAAATTGTATAAATAAATAGACTCAAAAATATAAAAATTAACGTGATTGATTATTTTGAGCATTCATTGATTATACTTTTGAGAAATTCAACTACATCAATAATATATTTATTTATGCTTGAAACAATTTATGTTAAATATTTGAGAATGGATTTTCTATTATTATGTTAACTGGTGAAAAATTGAAATTTTTTAGTCAAAGATTTTGATAATATTATAAAAAAAAAAGATATTATAAAAGTTGTAGTAAGAAATATCTCATATTTATATGCACTTTAAATTCATATTAAAATATATATTAGCTATGCTTTGGATATATATTTGGATATATGTATGATTCTATTTAAAAATATTTTGCATATTTAAATAAGATTATCTAAAAAAATTAAATTTAAGCATCTTTTGATAAGTTTAGATCCTTAAGACTTATATTAGTTATATATTGACCAACGGAAATCAATTCATTTATCAAATTTTAAAGTCTTTCATAAGAAAATAATAATTTGATATTCCACAAAAATAGGTGCATTATCCTTCTTGAAAAAATGGTAACTGTAAAGTTGTTTTAGACAAGTTATAATCTATGAAGAGAAAATCACGGTTGCTAAGTTTTTTTTTTTGCTTGTGCAATATATTGAATTTAAATTATTTAAAAAATTATATAATATTTAAAATTCAAAGTTGTTGAGGAGATAATTATTGAATTAAGGTTTAAATATAACTCAATAATGTGTATTTTAATTAAAGTGGTTATATATTTGAATACAAAAAGACTATTACATATGAAAAATTAGTTTGTTTATTCCAACATAACTTAAATTATCAACTACTTCATTTAGATAAACTTTTAAATTGTTCTTAAAATGAAAATATATAGTTAAATAAAAAACAAAAAATATCTAACCTTCTTAGGTGAAAAATAAACTTTAACATTTTTATTTGATTGAATTATTCAATTTTTAGCATATACTTACAGAGAGTCTGAATTTGTCAATTTTAGGTACTATTTTTATCATGCCAAGATACCAAAAATTAGTTTCAATTGTTGAATTATCAAATATAATTTATTAAAATATGAACTATACTCAAAATAATAATAATAATAATAATATAGAAGAGCATCTTTTTAGTAATTTATTTTAAGTTTATAATTACATATACATGAACTTTTATAAATAATTAACATATACTCTATTTATCTATTGATACAAAAATAAAATATTTTTTATGAAAGTATTATAAGTACAAGTAAATATTTAGTTAATTGAAATCTACATACCACGTATGATTGAGTAAATTTTATATAAAAATGCACAATTAAGAAATAAAAATGCTATATTTTTTAATTAAATTTAATTAATTAAATTCAATGTAAAAAATGCAAAAAAATTTCTTCATTCATTCATTCGAAAGATTTGATTCATTTCAACTGCTTAAAAAAATTATATATTTCAAAAGATCACTATTTTATGTACATTATTCAAATACAAATCACATATAAATAATCTTTTTTTATTTAGAGAAAAAAATAGCAGTAAAAAATTGTAAAATACAAATTCAATAAATGAGCACATTTCAAATTTTAAATTTACATGATGAGATAAAATATTAAATCTATAGTTATAAATATTTAAAATTTTTCAATGAGATAAAAATCAATGCTATAATTTTGAATAAATACATCATAAGATTTTTGTTATAATAAATAAGTTAATTGCTAAAATAAAACTAAAAAATAAATTAGCAATCAATGAGAATCTTATAATTTAATTTTAAGAATTCAAAATTTGATCAAAATTGTACAATTATGATCAATAAAATTTTTCTCTATATAATACAACATGTATATATTAATGAATACATCTTTTTAGACATAAAGCAATATAAACCAGCTATATTTTGATCTCTCTCTCTCTCTCTATATATATATATATATATCTTCACTATTCCCATTTTCCGAAAATTTATCTTTTTCTTTTTCTTTTTTTGGAAATTTGAAAAATTATCTAAATACATCATTTTCAAATCTCAACTTGTAACTACTTTTTCACTTTTCGAAAAATGTTGGAAACTTGAAATAGAAGCAAAAATAAAATCATACAGGCTCTTAATGTTTTGCTGCTTGATACTACTTGTAGATCAGTTCATTTGGTTCACCAACATAAATCTCACACATATTGTGTGAGGTTAAAGTGCAAACCTGTCAAATCTCCAGTGTGCGTGTATATAAGTAAAAAAAGAATCCTACTTATAGATCATAAAACCACAAATTTTCACCAATTCGGTCTTATTTGACCTTAGTTTTGCTCTTTATTCTCTTCAGACACTACATAAAATAGGAATTCTTTGACTATTTATTGTAAATACATCGGAGTGACACAAATTTCATAAATACTTAATAAAAAATTACAAACACAAGCACATTCGCAAAAAGAAAAAGAAAAAAAATAGAAAAGTGTATCCATTTTGATCTTTGTAAATTTGAAATAACTATGAAAAGAAAGAGACAATTAATAGACAATACATAGCATCAATCTTAGAAATATGGCTTTATTTTTATTATTATTTGGTGAGCAACAATTAACCACCAATTAAAAGTTGAAATTTTTCAAGGGAAGGTGGAGAATTAGCACATTCGAAAAAGCAAGTACAATAAGTTAATTTCTTTGGGGATGAAGGGATATCTATAGAACGGCAGGCTGTATCTAAAAGCAACAGATTTGGCCCCAGATATGCTCTGCATCTCTCAGAACAATCTCCACGAATATTTGGGTTGCAAGGGCCCCCTGCAGCAACATCACATATCTTCCCAAACAGGGGTGCCTTTCTTCCCAAATCAAGTGCAGATCCTGTATTGAAATGAATTAATATAGGTCCATTCCCGAAGAATTTGGGAGCACGAAAATTATTTTATCGATTTTTTTTAATATTAGTTAAGATTGCTTTGAAAAGAATAAATAAAAAAACTTTATTTTTATAGGTAAAAATCGTTTTTACGTTTGTTATGATACCTGATTCTTTGCACGGAAAGCACATATAAATTCATGCTTGAGATCAAAGTAAAATAATAGAAATTTTGAGAAATAAATATGCCATCATCTCAACCATTAGAGGGTTAAAGTTTAAAATCGTGAGATTGATGTTGTAGATTCATACCTGACATGAGAGTTAATCCGAAAAATAGAACATAAAGATATGCCATCCTCTTCTCAGCCATTGTTTGAAATTGTATGTTTCCCAGTGATGATCCTTTATGCACCTCATGTTTATACTTATTATATATTACAATTGTGTAACATTTTTATGATTATAGAAAGAATTTTCAAGAAATCTAGATATTAATGCATTTTAAAGAGATGATTGTGTCCGATTTTTGTGATCCTTGAAAGAATTTTCAACAGATATATATAGATATTACGCATTTTAAATTTTCATCATTTGCATTATGTATAAAAAATTTATGATCTTAAATTGTAATATAAATTATTGAAATCCATGACAAAGCTTTGTTCTTGATGAATTTACATATCTAAAAATATTTGTAATATTACATCTCACAAATTTTAACATATGCAGTTTTCTCAGTTACTTATATGGCATTAATACAATAATTGGATGTACCAAACAAGGCCTTGCACTTTAATTAAATATACTACGTTATCCTTTATTATATGTGCATGATAATCTATAAGATAACTTTTTTTATTTTAGAAAGTCAAATAATATTCATCCTTTTTACTAAAAAACAACTAAGTATTCTAGAGTGTTAAACTTTTTTCTGCAAAGATAAAAATTTAACGAGATTCAAAAAAGGTACTTCATTTAAATTAAATTAAATAATTAAAATTTTCTCTTTTACTGAAGAAAATAGATGATATGGATCGAAAAATAAAGGTCACACTATTAAGGTGTCATCATAAGAGAAGTAATATGATCTAGCCATTTATTTTAGCATTAATATACCATTTTTCAAAAGACATAATTTCTCATGAAAAATATAGATTCTAGTAATTTGTTGATCGGTACTTTATTTCATAAAAATTTAATTTAAAATTATAATTAATCATAAGTGAACCTTATATAACACTAGGCATGGAATCACTTTCACCTGTATATTATATTGTAATTATTGAATTAATAAAAGAAAAATAAATCATCCATCTAATGTTTAATACATCACTTGTCTTCAATTTATTAGTTCTTTTAACAACTCAATATAAGATCCTATTTTTTAAAATATTTTGTTAAATTTATCCTATCAATTACATTAATGATGTGGTTATTTTTGCTTTTGCAACATCTAACATGTTCATTCATTATATTAGTATTACATGATTATTGTATATTACATTTAATTTTAAAAACTAAAACGTTAAATTTGTGAATGCGTATAGATATTTAGCAACCATAATCTTCGCCATTTTATCTATTTTTTTTTAAGATTTCTATAATCTTAAAATATAAATTGAAAATACCCGATTTGTGAAAGCAATAATAGGGACTTCTCTTGTTAAATTTACATAATAATATTTCTAATATCATTACATGGATTGTTCCATTCATCTTATGATTCCATGTAACAAGATGGCTCTGCACTTTACAACACTCACACTGTATATAATCGTCTTGGCTATTGATAGTTATTTATTGCATTTATTTACTTTAACATTTCCAAAATTTTTAACTTTTCCCATTTTATAAAATCAAATAATATTCATCTTTATGGCTAAAAAGCAACTCTATACTTGATATAAGTCATATCATCAAGGTAGCTTTACCTTTAGCAACAAAAGGCAACCTCCTTATCTTTCGAAATTCTAGATGCCTCATAGATGTATTTTCTCTTTTTATATTTTAGATCTCAAAAAGAAAAATATAAGATTTTTTTTCTTCTTTTTTACATTTTAGACCCAAAAAAATATAAGACATTTAGTTTAGAAGTTTTGTGTATATATTTTCTTAAGACTAAAAAAATATAAAAGGCCTTATTGTTAGAGTTAAACTACTCAATTACTAGATTATAATTAATTAAAAATGTAAATTTAGACTTTATTGGTTTTGATTTTCCTCAATATTCTCTGTCTTTCTAAATTCCGATATTTTCCTTATCACTCCCTTTCTACTTCCTTATTTCTCAACACTAACCAATAAAACGTTACTAAATAAGTTAGTTATAATAAATACAATGTGATATTTTAGTTATAATAAATAAGTTAGTTATACTAAAATAAAAATAAATAAATAAATTAACAACCAATGAAATTTTATAATTTAATTTTAAATATTCAAAATTTGATCAAAATAACACAATTATGATCAATAAAATTGTGCTCTATATAATTCAGCATATATATTAAAAATACATCATTTTAGACATAAAGCAATATAAACCGCCTAAACTTTTATCTATATATCTTCGTTAATTAGAATTTTCTGAAAATTTATCTAAACACATATTTTCAAATCTCAAAATGTACTACTTTTTCACTTTCTGAAAATTGTCAGAATTTTAAAATGGAAACAAAAATAAAACCAAACCGACTCTTAATGCTTTGCTACTTAATTGATACTACTTGTAGATCAGCCGGTAGTCATTTGGTCCACTGGCATAAATCTCATATATAAAATATAATATTATGACATTGATTTTTTTTTCACGTGAAGCGCGTGTGAATACATATTTAAGATTAGAGTAAAATAAAAGAAAAATAGAGAAATAAATATGCCATCACCTATGATATTAGAGTGTTGATGTTTGAAATCATGAGATTGACGCTATAAATTCATATCTGAGATAAGAGAAAATTCGAAAAAGAAATGTCATCCTCTTCTCAACCATTGTTTGAAATTGTATGTTTGCTAATGATGATTCTTTGTGACAGATGACAAATTCATGATGCATGTATTTATTTCTATTTCTTTATAAGATCATCAAAGATCTTACACCATAAAATGCAGAAGATTATGTTGAATTCATAATATATATATATATATATATATATGTATGTATTTATTGAAAGTTCTTTCTAGAGTCACAAGAAATCTTATACAATAAAACATACCTATTCTTGAAAATCCAAAAATAAAAAATAAAATGGTGAAGATTACAAATTTTTAATGTGTATATTTATTGAAAATTCCTTTTAGGATTATAAAATTCTTATAGAATAAAATCTAATTTATATGTAAAGTAAAATGCTATTCAACCCTATTTTAAAAATGTTTATTGTTTGGCAATGATGTGGAAAAGTTACTTTTATCTTATTTTGCCTTCTCAACATTTTCCGTATATAATTTGCTATATAGATGAGTTATTTTATGATTAATATAGAATACTACATTAAATAATTTTTGAGTAACTCCATATCTAATGATAATAAGTACCCAATATATTTAAAAATGAGACCTTCCATATTGATTTTGTTATCTCTTTCTCTCCCTCTCTCTCTCTATATATATAAGTTTATATATGGAATTAACATACATATATATTGTTTTATCCATGTATTGTCGGTTTGATGCATAGAGCATTAATTTTTCTCCTCTCTCTCTCTCTCTCTCTCTCTCTATATATATATATATATATATAATAAATTATATTTGATTTCATAATATGATATTTTAATCTCTAGGATTTTGAACTTTCTTTATAAAGATTACTAATATTAAAATTTGGTGTTTCATATAATAAATATTTTTATTATTTACTAATAATATGAATATAAAAAAATAATAAATATTTTTAGCATTATGATAAGAACATTCACTAAGATCCGTAACTTTCTCTATAAAAATCAGTAATTCATATATATAAATATAAAGTAAATTATGTTTTATGTCATTGTGATATTTTGTTGTCTTATTATAAATATAAAATACTATATTAATTACTTTTTTTAGTAACTCCTATTCAATTATCTATATATGCGTGCGTGATCTTCCATATTAATTTTTATATTTGTCCCTGCCCCCCTCCTCTCTCTATATATAATATATTTTATTTCATAATTTGATATTTGCTTTGTAAAAATTACTAATATCAAATTTAATATTTCACATATTAATAAATATTTTTATTATTCACTAAGAATATTAATATTAAATACAATATATTTTTAGTATTAAATTCTTTGTAAAAATGTCAAATTAGTTCAAGAATAAAATATATCTAATATCAAACCATATCACTAGGTAAGAATGGTTACTATGATCCAAAAGTTTCTTTGTAGACATCACTAATTCATATATATAGTAAATTCTATTTTATTTCATAATTTGATATTTTAACCATTAATGTTAATTTAATATTTCCTAAAAAATATTTTATTCTTTAGTTTGATACTTTAATTATGTTAAATTCCTTGATCTAGGCACATAATTTTTACAATTAACTCATATTAAATATAACCAAAGTATGCAAAATCACTGATATTTAAAGGTATGCAAAATCATTGTCTTTCTTTTTTCTTTATTCTATAGGATCATAAGATTGGTGAGTTAGACTTTAAAATTTTTTAATATTATAAATTTTTATGTTTATGAGCTAGGTTAATAGGCAAAAGAAATTTGGAATCTCAATTTTGTGGAAAGTTAACAATTTTTTTCTACTAACTACATTAATTTTTTGCATTTGTCGATTTTTTCGCCCTTTTCATCTTATGGATTTTCTTTAACATGTGGTTTGTTTGTTTTTAATTTTATTTTTTTTTGGTTCAATATTTTGGTGGCAGCCTATAATTTATTTTTTTATGATTAAATTAAGTATTATTAAAATTTCAGTTATAATTAATATTTGTATAATTTATAAAAGAATATAGTATCCAATTATAACTAATATTGAGTACAATAAAATTTAAATTTATTACTCAGTCAATTATATTATATTCAATATATAAAATACTTATTAAGTTTAAATTTTGTATAGAAATGCAATAACGCATTAGCTTTGAGCGATTGTTGTCACTAATGGATAAAAGACTTACAAGCTAAGTTTTATGTTTTTAATATTTACATAACATATATTGGATTATAAATATTAAAGATTTTATTTTATTGTTCTAGATGTTGTTTTCCATTCATATATATTTTTTGTGTAGGTAACATACAAAAATTTATAGGGAATGATGCAATTCCAAGAATATTTGATTTGATGGTCATAAGTCCCACTCAAATGAAACATTATTACATATTATTTATTTTGACTATTAAATTATCTGCAATAAAATTTCTATTAGTTTTTTTAATTAATGTTTTTATTTAATATTATAGAATTTGTATGATTTGTGAAAAATGTAAGTATTTAATTATAATTAATATTAAATATAATACAATTTTAAATTTTAAATTATTACTTGTTGTGGCATTGGGGTTAAAAACTAGTATATATAAAGTAAAATGCTATTCAACCATATTTTGAGAATGTTTGTTATGTGGCAATTATGAGAATAAGTTATTTTTATCCATTTTAGCAACTCAACATCTTCCATATATAGTTTACTATAAAAATTAGTTATTTTATTATTAATATAAAATACTATATTAAATAAATTTTTTTGTAACTCCATATCTAATGATGGTAAGAGATGAGGTTGAAAGTCGTATTTAGTAAATGTGATAGTGTTTGAACTAATTCGATCAAGAAGGTCGAACAATCTAATAGTGATATCCTTCAAGGTCTGAAATATGCAACCAATAACAACTGTTAAAATAGCCGAGGTACCCCCGACTACGGCACTCCGATACTCAAGTTAGTACTGGTTGAATTGAGGCAATCTAACAGCAGAGTAAAAATATATAGTGTATATGGAATTACTTGGAGGATGGCTAGCAATGAGGTATTTATAACCTTCTCCTAGTGGGTGATATATCTAAGATGCCCCTATCAAGTGTAGTGAGCTCTTGTCCTTGTCTGGGGGTTATTGGTCATTTTCAATTTTGATACTATTCCAAGTGGCATCATCTTCTACTTTTTAGAGTGAATAGTACTTTGGAGGTGCACCTCCCTGCCAAAGTTGGTGATAGAAACTGTATTGGGTGGCACGCATCATTAATGCAAAGGTATGCTGCTAGTCAGAATATTAAACGTGGCAAAAATATGAGTCAGCATCAGAGTGAGCACTCTAGCCGACAATAACCAAACAAACAAGGTGGTTGACCAGAGAGATGGTTGAACGAACTAAGTGGCTTGAAACCTCCCATTGAGTGTGGTCGAGAACAATTCACTCGACCAGGCGATTGTGATCGATTGATCCGGTCCAACTGGGTCCAGAAATGACATTGG
>JACGDI010001370.1:348077-361443 GCA_014898725.1 Jacaranda copaia
ATTGAAAGTTCTTTATAGAATCATCAAAGATCTTACACCATAAAATGCGGAATATTATGTTGAATTCTTAATATATATATATATATATATGTGTGTGTGTGTGTGTGTATTTATTGAAAGTTCTTTCTAGAATCATAAGAAATCTTATACAATAAAACATACCTATTCTTAGAAATCCAAAATAAAAAATAACAAATAAAACGGTGAAGATTACAAATTTATAATGTGCATATTTATTGAAAATTCCTTTCAAGATTATAAAAATCTTACAGAATGAAATTAATGGTGAGGATTATGATCATGAATTGAATTCATAATATCTATATGTATTTATTGAAAGCTCTTTTTAGACCAGATTATAGAAAATCTAAAACGACATAATATAAATCATCTTAGAAATCTAAATAAAATTAAATAAAATGATGAATAATACAAATTCATATTTTTTGTTTTTATTGGAATTATTTCTAGAATCGTAAAAAATCTTAGATTGAATAAAATGGTGAAGATTATGAACTGAATTCTACGATCATAAAAAATCTTAAACAATAAAAAACCTAATTTTAGTAATCAAACAAAATTAGATAAAATTCATAATTCCCATATGCATCTATGTAAAGGTTTTTTTCAGGATCACAAAAATCTCATGCAATAAAGAATAGTTGATAATAAATATATAAATATGGTATATATGCACAAAGAATCATTAGTAGCAAACTTGCATTTTACAGATAATTAGCCCTTCAATGGCGTAGATCTCAACATATTTTTGTATTCTCATTTTTTGTAAATGTAGTGATTTTTTTATTATGATATATGTTTTGCTATATTGAAATAAAATGTGAAACGGTTATTAAATTCATCTCAGTTGAAAAGTATGAACTTTAGTAATTTCTGAAGTGGTGTTTCATTTCATAGATAATTGATTTAATCTATAATTAAACTTAAGTATCTGCATTATATGTTTTAACCAAATAAAAAATATATATAAATCATTAGTTTGTTGTTTAATACTCCATATGTTCGAAATTTATTGCTTCAATTTTATTCGTAAAATTCTAAAAAAGACTTTATTTTTAAAATAATGTTTTTAAAAAAATCATGCTTGCGATTAAATTAATAGTGTGGGAAAAATAATTCTCAACTATCACTTTTATGCGGAATAGTGTAGAAGCATTAAAAAAATTTTAATTTTTAATCATAATCTAAAATTTCTTATCTAATGTAGATGATATATTATAGCGTCAATTAAGTTGGCTAAGCTAAAAGCCCAAACTATGTGGCCCATCTTCGCATAAATGAAACAAGTTTGGCTGAAATTGGCCCAAATCAAGATTAATAATACATACGACATAATGCCCTATGCTTACATCACCCAGTTAACAAAAATTAAATTGAAAACAACATATTTTCTATGTGTATTGTCAAAACCACATAGAGAATATTTAATTACCCGAGTTAGTTACCCAAATAAGAATGTTATCACCCAAAATTTCAAAATCCAATCGTAAATCAAACATAAAAAAGAACGTGAATTAAATCATCATTAAGAGCTAATATAGTTTATTAATTAATTTCTACTATTAAATTGCAAACAACTAGTAAAGATATTAAAATATTTACTTCACTTTTTCATCAATTCAAATTCTCTATTCCAATGACATTTACCATTCAGTATATTATATTTCACAAATATATATAAAGTTCATTAAATATTATCTTAAAAAAGTATCTTCATTAATACATATTTGCGAAATTAATCAAATAGAAACAACATACTCCCCCACAAATACATACATATATATACACACACAAACACATATGTATATGGGTGTATATTATAATGCGTGGAAGTAGAATTGCAAGCCAACTGAGTCAGCTCGCGAGCCTACTAATGAGTTAAGTCAAAAAGTGTTTTGAGCTCGAGTTCAAAGAATTCGAGTTCGAGCCGAGCTAATGTAAGTTTCGAACCAAGTTTAAGCCAAATAATTGTTGTTCGCAAGTTTATGAGCCTCTATTTTTTATTTAAAAAAATATTTATATATATATAAATATAATAAAATATACTAATTTTAAATTTTTTTATAAAATAATTTAATTTTTCGAACTCGAGCCTATAGCTAATTTTAAATATAATAAAATAAAATATATTAATTTTAAAATTTTTTAGAAAATAATTTAATTTTTCAAACTCGAATCCAAGCCAAACTCTAGCCTATAACTTGATTATGAGTTTAAACCTGATGAATCGAGTCGAGCCAAACTCGAGCCTCAATTTCTTTAGCTCGTCGACTCAAGCTCAATTCATTTTATTAGAACTCGAACTCAAGACTAAAACAGTAATCAAAACTCGGCTCAAATCAACTCATTTGCATCCCTAGATAGAAATAGGGGAGGCAATAACATTAGGTCAAAATTTGGAATCACTCTATTTGGAGCAAGTTTTGAAACTGCAAACAAGTTTTAGGACACTCTTTAAATTTAGTTTCTAGACTTCACCCTGTCAATTACAATATTATATTTGTAAAATTAGTATGTAAATATATGTGTGTAATATATATACTAAAATATAGATGTAGATATGGATATAGTATTGTTGTGAATTAAAAATTAAAATATGCGAATATAAAATCGTAAATAATTAGTTTATTTACGAGCAATATTATTATTTTTTTCAAATTTCAAAAATTATATGATATTATTTTTAAATTAAATATTTTTTTCAATATTTTTAAAACTATAAAGTGAGCGGTGAATCCAACCAATGATACCTCGAATTAAAGATATATCGAGTCTTGAATTCATAAATGAGCAAGTTCTAAACTTAACAAGCCTGCCTCTTTCTCTCTCTCTTTTCTTAAAAAAAAAAGGCCACGTCCCTGTTTGGCATGCCTCATGTATCCCCATTTCCAGATAAAACTAACAATAGCAAAAGCATCATTCAAATGTACGCAAAAATACAATTTGATCTCATGCATATGAAATGAAAAACATTTCTCGATGCAAGAAACAAACATATGATCCATATTATAACCTAGCAAAGTAGCAAAGTAAACAGCACTAAGAAAACAAAATTCACACAAAAACATAACAACCTAATATTGCTATCAAAGTCCACATTAACTGTTTCATAGAATTTTGCCAAGTAATTATATGAGGAAAATGTCAACCATCAGTAAATAAATACATACAATTTTATGAGGAAGCAAAAACCAAAGAGTCATGTATCCCAACTCTCATCATATATCCTCTAACAGTCTCTCTCTCTGTGAACTTTACTTAGTTGCTTCAATTTCCAAAGCCTAGCCCCTATACTCCTTACAACCCAACCGCCTGTCTTTTTCCTTCATTCCCCTATTCTACCCCTACCCCTCCCATGCCACCATCCTATGTCTTTCATTCCCAAGGCAAGGCCCTTCTAGGGGCATTCACGTCTTTTCACACATCTCCAGGCCTAACCCTCAGCCGCTACCCTCCATGTTTTCAGAGATGTTTCAGCACCAAAAACTATACGCATGCAAAACTTCAAATATTCACTGTGTGTTGTGTGTGTGTGTGTGTTTTAGTTTCTTGTTTGACTCTTTGTTTATCTCTTTCTTTGTTTATATGCATTACTTGCACGCATATTCATGCACCATATGATTGGCTCATTCTTAGGCCAAAGCCCCTTTTCTCTTTTCATCCCCTATAAAATGGGTACAAGGAGAAAAACCCATGCAGATAATTAAACCTAGAGCCCTCGGCCAATATATATCTATATCTATATATATGCATATACACTCTCCTTATTTTCCTCTTCAATCCCGGAAAAGTTTTTCCTTTTGCTTTACAGTTGAGTAGTTTTTAGTGGTAAAAATGGAGGGTGGTGATCATAATCTTGGTGGTGGTCCGGGAGGGTCCAGATGGAACCCCACAAAGGAGCAAATAAACATGCTTGAGGGCTTGTACAGGCAGGGTTTGAGGACTCCAACTGCTGAGCAGATTCAGCAGATTACTAATAGGCTTAGGGCTTTTGGCCCTATTGAAGGCAAGAATGTGTTCTACTGGTTTCAGAATCACAAGGCTAGGCAAAGGCAGAAGCAGAAACAGGAGAATTTAGCTTATTTCAATCGCTTTCTCCATCCCGCTCCTGTTTTCCCACCATATCAGAATGGTAATTGTGTATATAATGCATCCAACAAACTCCACAAAATCATTATGCATATCATGATCATATATATAATTCTTGAAAATATTTGACATGGATAAAGAGTGTCTTTTAATTTTTTATATATTATATATCAGGGATCTTGATAACTCATCAGATCACTTTTTCATGAAAAAAAGGTTGAATTTAATTTCATTTCTTGTTCCTTGATTTTTCGTTCAGTAATGATGCATATTATCATCTTAGGTTCATTCTTTCTTCATCTCCTTTGATTTTGATAAGAAATTATTATAACCAATTCATATGAATATCTTTAATCAATAAGTTCATAAGAAAGTGTTTTTTTTCTGTAATTTTATCTCAAAATTTAATTTTATCTCTTTTTTTTTATTTTCTTCTTTTCATTAAAGTTTTTTTCTACACAATTATCTTGAGTGGATGACTTGTGTATATTTGTTTTTCCCCTTGGTTCTCCAGTTGTTTGTAGCCCATGCTGCATAGCTCCAGCAAAGAATGATGTAGGGTTCTATCAGCAGTGTCCAAAGGTACCACTGTTACCTGCAGTGGGTGGTCTTAAGAGGACTAGAGTACTAATCCCAGAAAGCATTGACACAAGCAATCAGCAGCCCATATTTCAAAGGTATAACAAATCAATGCACCACCCCAGAAGCAAAAATGAGGAGTTTGGCTTACAGTTCATTTCCACCACAAAACATGATCATCAAGAAACACTGGATTTGTTCCCAATTCACCCCACTGGACTTCTACAAGCAAGAAATGGAACTGATAATGAAAATGAAAGCAAGAACTCTTTTGAGAATGATTGCTCAGTTTTTGGTTATGAGGGAGCTGGAGATAATAATGGGGATGATGATGATGACCATCCCTTTTTTGATTTTTTCTGTGGGAATTAATTCGAAAATATGGTCCTTGTCAAAAGTCACTGAATTCTAGGTTTTTTTTTTCAGACAGAACTGACAAGATCTGTGATTGTGGGATTGAGATTGAATTTTTTTCTTGACTGAAGATTTGAGGGGTTAAAGTTTTTGCTGTTTTTGGGGGGCTGAAAGTACTGACACAAGGGGTTGCTTTTCTCTTTTGGCCATGGACAAATTATGCTGTTTGTGTTGTAGAGATGACTGACTTATGACTTTGCTTCTTTTATTTCAATATTGTCATTCCAAGATTCAGTTTGATTTTTTTCTTGGTGCATTCTTGAAATTCCTGTTACTACAATTAATAGTTAATCTGACTATTATGCATGTAAGGGGGAATTTTACTTTGCTTCCCAACTGTAGTTATGTGATATTATGACCCCTTCAACCAAGAACACAGCAACTTGTTTTTCAGTTTTCCCTCTTCAACGTTGAAGTTGAAATATTGAAGCTTTGAAATTTAATTTGAATATATTAATATAAAGCAATTAATTTAGATCAATTAATGACAAAAATGGTATGTTAGAGTGAATTTTGAAGTCAGTTGTTATTTAATTATTTAATCTTTCTTTAGTTACTATAAATAATTTTTAAATCAAAAGATAAGTCTGATAAAATAGTGAAACTTCAAAAAATGGTGGAGAAGGGTTTTCAAAATAATAAAACCAGTATGATAGTTTGTCAAAAACGTAGGTCACATAACAAAAGCTAATAAAGTAGTAGGTTTGCCAGCCGAGTGGCGTTTGTCCAGCACTATAAGTATTATACATGCCCCATGAGGTTGGGATTCAAACTTAGCAAACTTCCAATATATATATATATATATATATATATAAAAAAATTATTAAATAATAATAATAATTTGTTAAATTTTGAACATATTAAAAATTTAAATTTACATCATAAAACATAAGGTTGAGAGTTCAAACTTAGCAAACTTTCAATATATATGTATAAATTATAAAAAAATAATAACAATTTACCAAAATTTGAGCATATTAAAATTTTAGTAAAAAATAAATTTTTAAGCAAGTTTTCAGGCTGAACTAAAATTTTAGAATTTATTAAAATAGTTAAACCTAACCTTTAAAATAACAAATTTATCGTAAATAAATTAAACTCAAACTTGTAATTTGCACAATAAACCTTATTTATTTAAATTAAAGCCTAATCTAACCTACTCTATTTCCAGATCTAACACTAGCAATAGTAGAGAAGTTTGCCAACCGCTTAAAATTGCCGAAACCATTGGTCACACAGGTCAAAGCACAGACGTAAAGCTCCATATGGAGAGAGACACATAGCCAATATTAATAGGGGGGAGAGAGAGAGAAAAAAAGGGGAGGAAAATGGTGGCTTGCTTTACCTCACAGCTACAAAACTTAACACTATTCTTTTTGTCAAACATTGATTTCATTTGCACCAGCTTTATAAATATTAATTATTTATATTACTTACACAAATGACTCAATGAGCTTGACAATATACACACAGAAGAATAGATTAATTTTAATTTGTTTTTAAATGAGAAATCTAAGATGACTAAAACTAAGTGTATGTATGTAGTACAAAACCAAATATTTTTTAAGAAATTATCTAATACAGCTAGTATTTATTTGTAAAGTGAAGGTAGAAATATATTGAAATTGACTATCCAAAATGCAAAATTTATTGTGTATGCATATGATGATGATAGAGGTAGTGAACAATGCTGAATATTAAATATTTTGAGAAGGAGAAAATTAAGTCTCCACAAAGCATGCAAGTGAATTTTTCTAGCTATATTTTGTGGGGTAATTTTCAAATAAATAGACAATTTCCCCATCCTCCCAAGTTTTACAGACTTCTCAGATCTACTAGTCTTGTGGACATCCCAGTTGTCCTGGATGACACTCAGGCCCCAGGGAAACAAAATGGAATTCAAAAATTTAGCAGGAATCAGATTTTTTAAACACCAAAAGCAACACTGCAATCTCAATTGGATTGAAAATAAGGTAGATTTTATTCAGATTGAATCATTGTTCTTTCCCATTCATATACATTCAACTTGTCCACATCTTTAAGTGGAAAAGAATGCAAAGATCCGGATTTCCTTACGAGAATATTAGAAGCCACTACCAGAAGTCTTTCACAAGCATGGATTTCATCCGGTTTCTCAATATCACTGAGTTCCATGGATAGGTCTCTCCAGGGCTGGTAATATGACCTGTGCAAAATGCAGATTACCAATTCAGCCACTCAAACTTAGTGATTGATTATGATAACTATATACTGGCAGAGAGAGAGAGAGAGAGAGCAAAGAATTAGGGCACTCCTAGCCATAGAAGTCCAATATAAAGTCGAAGGATCTACTTTTCTCAAGCGATGTCAACATTTGGACAAGATCATTACATGGAATCACGTGTCACAGCTACTAGACCAGTACATGTACCAGGATTTTGAAAGTAACATAGTCATCCATTTCTCTTATATTTCTCATATTCCTTATCCGTATCCTGGGAGGGGGTTCAAATGCAAAAATCAATAGGCTAAGTGTCTTACCATCTCCAGGCCGGATTTGCTTCAGCAGGACAGTGTATCTTCGAACAAAGCGATGACAAGGTAATTTCAGGACCAACAAAAGGTTCCAACTCTATATAATAAAGAGAAATAGTCAAAAAAAGGAGTAATTGGCTAGTAATAAGCAGCTGACAAGAATCACTACAACCAAGATAAAAGGTTATTGGATGATACAAAGGTAGAGAAAACAGAAATCACAAATTATGGGAACAAAATAACAATAATTCATCATTAATATCTTGCTTGCTCAACATATATGATTAAACCAAAATTTGAAAAAAGAATTTGAAATTTCCAAATTTCCTCAACAATATGAGAAACAAATTAAAAATTTGACCAGAGGAACAATCTTATGATTAGTTCTCCATGCAAATGATACTCCGAGAGGCAATTTCCTGAATAACAGACATAACAAATTAAAGGAAGTACCAAGATGTAAAAGTGAACCTGAGGAAGCATCAGAAAGAAGTAGGAGAGAAAGTGCAGAAACAGCTGACGGAAGAAATCTATGGTTAAATCCCATCAGCTGTAGCAGGTAAAATATTGATGCAGCTAATACATCTTCACAGCCGTATCCTGGACTTTCTCCAATGCCTTTCTCATGGCATCCTAACCAAGACTGCAAAGCATAGAGGCTTGATCTTTCCAAGAAATTGTCATGGTTAAGTTTGCTCAACTTATAAGAGATTTTTCCGAGGATCACTGAGGCAGTCAACCAGCGCAAAAGCTTTGATAAAAGGGAATCTTCAGGTGGTTTCTTCCCTGCGACTGCTAGGAGATGATAATTAGAATCTTCAGGTTGAAGCATTTCTTTTGACTTCGACTGGTTAGCAGTAGTAACTGCCCATCTCAAAAACTTCAAAAGCTTTTCCTGATCCTGCAAAATATATATGAAAACATCAAATTTTAAATACATAAAGTACAGGAGGAAGGTTCTCCTGACTCTAAGGTTCATGTTAGCAAGTCAAAAATTTGATCAGGTAAAAATTTGTCATTAACACAGTCAAAATCCAAGAAAAAAGAACAGATATCACCCCAGTATCTCTCAAGTCACTTCAATCTCCTCAGGAACAAAGAATCTACTTCACATGAGCAAAGAATTACCCAGGTAAACATTATGGGCACAGATTAAAAAGTGTAACTTTTTCATGCAATCCATTGAAAATGCAGGCCTTAGGATCTTTTGGTCTCAGATAAAACAAGAGAGAAAAGCACAGCACAAAACAAGATGTTGACTTTGTTATATAACATCATCCTAAAGGCCGCTATTACTCTTCTGGTTATCTTTTATCCTCAAGGTCACAGACACAAAATAGGAACAATAGGATAAATGCCACTGCCAGCTCAAAGAGGAGGTTTAGAAACTAAATATGAGAAAACAGACAAAAACACGAAAGGAGATATACCATCTGGAGAATAGTAACTGGAGGAGTACTCATGAGAACAGCTTTGAGTCCCAAACCCATACTCAGATTGCACCTTGTTTTGGAGCATACTTCAACAGCCTCATACAGCTGAAATAAACCCTCCCCTGTCAATGTAAAATGTGGTTGATATATCTTCCTCTTTTGTGATATCTTCAGCACGAATGTGAATATTTTCACAATTGAATTGCAAACAGTGATTTGTTCTTTAATGAGTTCAACTCGGCTGACTAGGAGTTTGTACAAATGTGATGAAAGTTCCGAAAGCTGCTCCATAGCATGCTTTTGCAACCACTCAATAATATTTCTGGGTGATGTAACATAATTTACAACCTGTTTTGAAAATTGAAAAAGAAAATATCACAGTTAGACAAACAATTCAGTCGCTACCAGCATTCATGCTTTTAGCAGTAGTAAAAAACAGATAAAAACACAAACATAGAAAAAGTTGAGAAAAATATGAGGCCCTATATGAAATCTTAGTTGTTTCAGTGGACATATTTCCAGGGGATGCATTTTAAGGGTTTGTACCGCACAATGTATTCAAAATAAAAATGTGTTTTTGGATTGGCTTTTCTAAATTGTTAATTGGATGTACTTCTGAAGAAAAATGCATTTGGTTTCATTTCTAGAGATGCTAATTTCTAATTATAAATTTTTTCTCATGTTCGACTTTATCTAATTAATTGCGTCATATCAAGATTTTGTATTATTACATGTTTATATATTAAGGCAATGATTGGAAGATATATATTTATATTGAGGTTTTAATTGGAAGATATAGGCACATATATATGTGTATGTATTTATTTCATATTGCAATAATTTGGGCATCCTCAAAATATTTTGGGAAGGGGGAACATCATTTAGTAAATAAAAATATTGGTTTACTGAACACGTCTTCATTCAGGAATGAAAATTTGAGCCTCCAAAAAGAAGCCATTGCCTAAATAGTTCTCTTGTTCAGATTTCTTTTTCATCTATTCCTCACATGAATCCTATTCGTTGTAAGGAATCAAATTAGGCATTTCACAACATTTGGCAATATGGAAAGCATGTCTCGCTAAACACAATTATTTTTTTGAATTTACAGCAGTGAATCCATTAAGTCCTACCTTATCCAAACACACACACACACGCCAAAAAAAAGAAGAAGAAGAAGAAAAAGGAAGGGGAAAAAAAATTCATCAAGTTGTTAATTCATGTCATCAATGTATGACACAAGAATCACGTTTTGGTACTAGTTCTATTATGTCAAGGGTACTTCAAACAAAACCCTCTTTTCCAATTACTACCTAAGTATTTACCTATATTCACTTGTTATGACCAAATTATACTATCCGTGTCCCAATTTCTTTCCAGCCACAACCCCAGCTAAAAGCAAGGAGGTGCAAGCTTCTAGACCTGACAGCTTACAGTTCCAGGCTTGAACTGCCAACATTCGGATGGGCATCGTGCCTCCCCATCATCATTTTCTTCTTAAAAGCTAATATTCAACTAAGAAATTCACACACCAGGAAACCATACCAAGACTTCCTTGATTTTCACGCTTCCATTTGCGGAGGAAGAGGGATCCATAAAGGTATTCTCACAAAAAGAGATTAGGACTATTTTAACGTTTATAAGTCAGTGGATGACTTCACCATCACTAAAGAAACAGAGCCAGGACCAACCATAACAATAACATAATTAGGCAGTTTTGTATCAGCAGAACAAGTTGTATGGAGTGCAAGAAGAGGACACAACGTTCTACCAAGGACATAAAAGAGGATGAAAGAAGAAATCAATACCTCCAATATTATAGGCAATTGTGTGAGGGTAAAATTTTTCCAGTAATGGCATTCACTCCCGTAGAGAGATGAAATAATAGATGACAACCATAAAATCAGACCACAGTGTGCAACTAAAAACCAGACTGCTTTATGTAACCGGACAGCCTTCTTCACTGTCTGCAGCAGACATCATTCATTGGGATTTAGCTCTTCACCGAGGAAGCTAGTTATAGAAAATAACATAACCAGAAAAGGTGTCTAATCATCATACTAACTTCATGCAGACAACAGAAAGAGCAGGTTTTCAACCAGTCAACACATATTCAAGAGGAGGAAAACCAAAACTATATAGATTGAAGGTCAACAACTAGAAATTGATATTAAAGCATGAGAAGAGAATTTTCTTATGAAATTAATATGTGCATGAAAGCATGATAAGGCAAAGCAGGGTTGAATTCTTTTTTATACATAAAATTTCTCAACGTACAAGAGTCCATGAGCATGTAAAGTTTTATCCATCCGACTTCATTCAATGACCATTGCCTAGATTCATTAGCAAAAAGGGAAATTTCAACCAAGTATTGTACACATACCATCCCCTTGCACCCATGGATTCACCTATATAAGCCACAGCTAAAGTTGCAGAAGTAAGAGCTCGAATAGCACTTATAAATAATTCAAGGAACATGAAAAAGATAGGATCCAGTGAAGGTCCTAAAGATTTAAAAAACAGAACAACAACTATTAATTCATGCACTAAGATATCATCAGAAAGTCGAATATGGTGGGTACAATAATCAATAAGATTCATGAAGTAGCAATTCATGCAAAACCAGTGAATTGGAAGACAGTCATGCTTTTGATCCTCCAAGACACAAATAGAAAACTATACCATTCGATCCCTCTATCACCAAAAAAATTTTAAGAGAACATATCATCAAAGGAGTTTACCACAAATTGATTGGAATTACTACCACCCCTTTGACCACTCTATTCGTACATGGAGTCAATGGAATGGAATTTTTTATTTCACAAATGGGCATTTTGGATCCTATATAAGGATTGATTGATCCATAGATTCACATCTTAGATCTTTCTAGTTTCTACAAATAGCATTTCTAGAACCTAGTGAATTTAGTTGTCTCAAGAAAGTCCCTAAGACAAAGCAAAGAGTTAAGTAATGCTTTGTGAGCTATAATAATGAATGAGCATTACCACAAAGCTTCTAATTTTCTTCTTAGAGAGACATGTGCACCCACAAACAAACAGAAGAAACGTGAGATGGAATGAGAACTGGATGTTTTATGTTTGCATAGTTTCATTTGTGCATTTGGATTAGCATCTAAAAGAGGCAAGAGGAAATAGAACGGGAAGTCATAACTCCAGAGGTTGTAGTAGCAACAGATGATAGTTCATGCAATCTATGTGGATAAGTAAAAATACGACGACATATATGTTCACATCAAAGCAAAGAGAACAACAGGCATATGCATCAAAGTAGCCAAGCAAACCTGAATAATAAGTTCCTTTGAATCATTATCCGAAAGAGGAGAAGAATAAAAACACATGAGGGTCTCAAAAATGGAGTTTCTGATGTATGTTTGAGCATCATCTTCCGTATTCAGCCCCACGTACAACAGTCGAAGCATCCACAACCTGTCTGCTCTAAAACTAATGGAGCTACTCCAGAAAAGATTCTGGAATAATGGTATAGCCTGTCCTTGTTTAAGAGTGATAGTAGGACGTTAAAGTATATTCGAAGCAAATTAACACAGAAAAAGTAAAAACAGATAGCATGCAATGTACCTTCATGTTTGCACCAGGAGAGTTCATGAGATACTTGCTTATGGTTGAATAATTGTCATGCGATGGGTCCAACAGTATGAAAGAAGCCTCTGCAGCGAATACAGCTATAATGGATGGAATCCTCTGCCATGGTTCTTCTATTCCATTTTGCAAGTATGACAATAAGAGACGAAGTCGTACCACATCCTTCTTCTTTTGACATTTCTGTTAATGAGGATTTGAATATTTCAAACTGGTAAAAGCTTGATCACATAAATCCATAAGACATGCTCTAAAGAATTTTCAAGATAGTTAAAAAAAAGCATGTATCAAATGCATGGCTTAAAAAGAAGGATCATTTGAACTTCAAAATGTTCTTTTCTGACTATTGGGGGCCAAGTCCCTAGCCAATTTATCCACAGATTTACATCAATCTCAAATAATTATTCAATCTAGAATGCAGATCCTTAACATGGAACAAACAGATTTTGAACGACTAATCAAAAAAATTTTGTACGTCTAGATGATATGTACAAATTATTTCTTAATCGGCCAAAAAAAAAGAAAAGATTAAATTTAATATTTAAATTATTTATTTGTGAATTTAAATAAATGGATGAATAATAAAATTTCATACTTAAAAACTCTAACTAAAATATATTTTAATCAAACTTTAAATAAAATAAAAAAAGGGTTTAAATAACATAGCTAAATTATTTGTTAACTTGTATAGTTCTCTTTAAA
>JACGDI010001370.1:361641-377320 GCA_014898725.1 Jacaranda copaia
CAACAGGCTGATTCATTCCAAATCGGTGAGACAATGTAATTTATTGAATTGCCCCGGCATTCCTTGCAATATAACACTTCATCCCTCCAATCCTCATTCAAATCCATTTACTATCGTCGTGGCGGAACATTGTTGTCCCCTCTGGTTCCTATTTATCGCCATGCCCGCGAACCGTGGAAGTGATTGATCTCCTTCAATATTAGCTAGTGTTCATGCTTCATCCTTTCATGTGGTTTACTTCAGTCAATCGTAATATATGATTTCAACATGGGCAAAACTCTTACTGCCACAGCATCTATCAACATTTCAAGCTACATGCAAGGCCAAGGATATAACTTTGACTTGTTATTTCTCAAAATAGCTACCACAACTTAATTAGGTGGCAGCAGTTTTGCTGTCAACATAGCATCATAAATGTCGTATGTTAGGGTAGAAGTAGTAATTATGTCTTGGCAGATCTAACTATGTTGAAACAAACATTAAGAAGGAAGGCATTTCCAAGTTCACAATATTAACGGCCAACTTAAAAACTAATATCGATTGCAAGAAAATTGCATGAGCATAGAAGGTAATACCAAAAAGAATTTTTGTGATCAGTTCACTCATTCTAATGAAAGATTATAAATGGAAAACATATAGACATTTGCTTTAGTTGCACCAATAAATTCAGATACCAACATATTAAGTATCATTACCACTAAGAGTAGTAACTAAATAAAGTATCAGTACCTCCAGTGCACTCTTGAACTTTGCAAGTGCTTCATATCCCAATTTCCTCATATCATCATCAGGTGAAGATATACTGGCAAATGTAACAGCTAGCAAGCCTGAACTAGCAAACTCAATGGGTTCAATATAGCACATTGAAAGACAGTGAATTGAGAAGCGGAGGATGAAGACAGGATCATATATTTGCAGCTTATCATTTGAAGAACAGGCCTGCACAAAGTATTGCCAATGCAGCCATGGATAAGGGACAGAAGAAAATATATTATTTCCCCATCAGAAGAATATAAAAGAATTGAAACGGTGAAATAGCTTATAAATCAAATCAAAGTGTAATAACTAGTGCAGTTCACTTGCTGGAAAATATACCTCTTGCCTAACTTTGGAATTATCCTTTTGAAGCTTGTGCAAAGTTCCTCCATTAACAAATCTGTTGTAAGGAAAATAAAGCACAGTTTGAGCGCACAACTTAGGGTCAATTGGAAGGTTCTCTCTGAATTTAATCTTCCGATGTTCTTCAAAGAATTCCATGTTTTTTGGGTCAACAGACTGCATGTCCTTGTCCAGTTCCCAATCTTTTCTCAACTTTAAACAAGCAATGCCCCACAGATAATCCATTTGAGCTACAGTTCCAGCACTCGACTTATCACTGGACTCAATTTCTAACATTAGATTATATATTTCCAAATCAACTTTGGTACATGTTGCCCCATATGAAGACAAAAGCAGATAGACCAATTCCCTGGAATTTATCCCAGTGTCCTCTCCATAATTTACTTCTCTTTGCTGCACATAGATATGAAAAATTACTCTGACCAACTTAACAAGCTCCAGTATACTTAAATGTTGCTGAGATGTTAATTTATGGTTTTTGCAATCTACAGCATCCAGATTGGTACGAGGCGTTACAAACGATCTTAAAATGCTCTGCATAGGAGTAAAAAAAAAGCCAAACTGAGTGGAAACTAGTGATTGGCAGGCCAAATGAATGGTCTGCGTAAATTGGGAGTGAGCAAGCAACAGCTGAATTACTGAAGCACATGAAAACTTCCCATTAGATAAAGAAGTGAGAAGAGTCCGCAGCATCTTCATTGTTGCAGGATCCTGAAACCTATTAAGAAGAAAAGCCTTTACAAGTTGTTCTACAAAAGGAAGAGAATCCAACTTGAGAAGACCATCTTGCATCTCTATTGTCAAGTCCAATATGTTATTCATTACAAAGATTTCCAAAAATCTAAACAATGAAATATTTTGGCCATCGATATTTCCCAAGTAATCAATATTCTCCGGGAATTTCTTGACAATCAATATCCAGGAATTTATCAACATTCTCAAAAACTGAATTCTTGACTTTTCTATACCAGAGGCAACTTCTGGATGAATCACCTTTTTGTCTCCAATCTCCAGCTGAGAATTACTTTGATTACCATTTGAAAATATTAGCATCCTACAAAGGTTTATCTTTGCTACAACTCTGTTCACAAACTCTAAAGGTTGCTTAAGGGAATGAAGACCAGTCTCATCACAGCAGAAGTCAAAAATATCATCTGCACTAGATGGGCACACAGAAGTAAATAGACTCAAACTCCTCTCAAGCTTCCCTGTATTTTCATTTAATGCCAGATGATCTCGTAGCATAACAATTGCCTTTCCAAGAACACTATTCGAGAAAAGATTCAAGAATTCTTCTGTGGATGCAGTCAAAGGTTCATCAAGTCCAATCTCAAAAATAATCCCAGAGACAAAGATCTTCCACTTAGAAAAACCACCCAAGAGTAGACGACCGTATTCCAAAATTATAACTTCAACAGGCTTGCACAGCTGCCCCCCATATTTGGAAATGACTGAATTCAAGTACAATAAGACAGTGGGCAAAAGCATCACTAGTTCTTCATCAGAAAAAAAGTATTGACAAGTTTCTGGATTCGTGTTGGCATTATGAAGCAACGTTTTATGCAATTGTTCTGAAAACATAAATCCAAAGACAGACATATGCAAGGGGCTCGTTCCAACAATAAGATACAATAAGTCAGCTTTTGTTCTATTAATCCTATGCAGGCAATGAGAGAATATATTCACCGGAGTGCATGCCATAACTCCTGATAAACCCATAACAGAAGGAAGATGCGGGTGTTGAATGGCTTTGTGCATTTTTACAACCTTGACAGCTTTAAGCAGACATATATCAGCAATATCCAGTTTAAAATTACAGACAATCTCTAATACTTGAAAAAAAATCTGTTCAAACAGCAAAACATCAAAATGTCTCTTAATTCCACCCAGAAAACTGAGTTTACTTTCTGGGTATGGCTGCCCCATATATGCTGAGAGAAAATCAAAAACATGACTGGCTAAGTGCAAACCAACAAAAAGAGCATTTCTTTTAGATGATGTATGAAAGGTTGTATTGCCAAAATCAATCCGAGAGAACAACCAATGCACCAATTCAAGCAGCTCAAAGGGAGATGTGAAACGAATCAGAGTGTGTAAAGCATAAAATGTTGGGACTAAAGGCTTAAAATCCATGGATTGGAAGCATGCATCAAACTTATTCTTGAATACCAGAAACAGCTTCTGTTCCAGTGCTTTAAATGCTCTTGACATTCGCTTTCTGTCATTTATAACATGTTCAGATACTTGATCATCACACATCGGAAACAAAAGCTCAGAAACTGTTCTTATCAAATTCAGAACATGGTGATCCATTCTATGAACTCCCTGTTTAGCTAATTCAAGAAGTTTCTCCAAAGTTTCCCCAAAGACTGAATCTGAAAAGTCTTTATTAGCAGACAGAGGACAATTCAGTGTTGCTGTCATGGCAGGATGACTAAAGATGATTTCTGCCACTTCCACTGCATAATGTAGTGTAAGAGGAGCCTTAGCGTCAGCTGGACTATCAGTGTCCATCTTTTCAACCAGTAATTGTTTCAACAAGTGCTCTGCAGTTATGAGGCATATTTCAGAAAGCATCTCAAGTTCATTCAAAGATCTGACTCTGTAGCATGAGCTTGCATGATTAATCCAGAAGAGTACATTGCATAATGAAGAAAGTAAATGATCAGATGGCATCTCAGTCACTTTATCAAAAAGCAACTGTTGAAGTGCTGACTGTTCAAATAAATGCAAGCTGCTACAGTGTGCGATAGATGAAAAGAGTACATAAAATGGAGCAGTTTTTAGGTAACGAGCAAACGCAACAGAAGCAGCTTCGGTTGAATCAAGATCAATCGTTTCCTTTTCTTTACAATAAATGGCTCTCTCCAGAGCAGCAGAGAACATTTCAGGCCATAATTTTGAAACAGCAGTGAGACAACTTGACTCAAGGAAAAACATAGATGATAAAACTGAGAAAGGGACCTCAAGTAGTTTGCTTGAGATAGATAAGACTAATGGGAAATTCTGCAACAGCTCAGTGTGGCTTGTGCATATCAAAGAGAAGGCAAATCCCAATGTCAATCCAACAATTCCAATATCATACTCACTCCTCAAAACTCCTTTAATGTCACTTAGAGTATTGTTAAAAGAATTATTCGATTTTTTAACATCCTCAGTAGTGGAACAGATGCTATAAGCCCGCTTAAGCAAAACATCACGGGCAAAATGTAATAGAGTCTTCAGTGGCCTCCACTCACATGGGCACTCAATGAGTTCCAAAATATCAATTCTGCCGCTGAAATTCTCAAGTTTCTCAGATAGTACACGATCAATTACAAATGATAATGCTCCAACATTCACCTAGCACAGTTTATTGCATTGTCTCAAATTATCAAAGATCAGTGATGTTGAGAAAGAAGAAAAATTATGTATAGCATGAAGAATTAAGCAAGCATGCCATTTTACCTGTGTATCCAATAGATATTTGATTGTGTTGCAAACATATAGTGATATCAATGTTTTTTGTGGTATTGTAAAGGACCCAGAATCGGAGGTGAGCAACCGTAGACATTTCTCCAGGACACATATAATAAAAGGGCTTACTTCAGGAGATACCTCTGCTAGAAATATCAGGAGATAATCAAGATGCTAATCAAATGTTATCGTAAAACAGGGGCACCAGTGCAAGTATAGTCATAAAACGATAAAAGAAGACAGTAGCCAGGAATGTTGTTTTAGGATTTTTCACACAATAACTTTTTCCTAGCAGATTGAAGAATGCATCAACTAATATATCAGTGTGTTAAGCATCAGTAGAGTAAGGGAAACTGATCTATGCAGCAACTACAACGATTAAATTGGGCTCCCACTCAATCAGCGCGACACCTATCTTTGAGAATATGAAAATCCTCCACAAAAATTTCATGGCAGGTACAAGGGAAAAGGCTGTGCTTGTACTTGTCACAAATTATAGTACCACCAAGACAGAACCCCCCTTCACCGCAATAAGTTAAACCGAAAACCCTCTCAAGTATCACACTGCATGGCCAACCCAACAATAAAAGAAAGGAAATGACGGAAATTGCTAATCTTAACACTTCAACAACACAACATGCAGCATATTCCCACCCAAAACTTTCATGGAACAGCAGAACTTCCCCACCTCAAGACTATGCATATTGGAGTTAATGATGATATTATCTTCTAAACCTGAAATAGTAGTGTTTCTGCTCCCCTCTCTGAGTTATTCACTAAAGGATTATTGGAAAATAAAATCTGGAATAATTTTGTTTAAATTTTAATTTTTTGTCATACCATGGCATATGCCTTTCTTTTCCTTTTCCAGGAGGAGCAAGATTATAAAGGTGATACTTAAAGATACCTCTTCAGACATTAAGGACCATAATGCGAAATGAAACAATCAAATGAAAAGAGTACATAAGTTGCATTTACACATCTACTTTCTAAGGGGCTGGCAATATCTTTGTCATTTTACATGTTATAAATAATTAGTTATCTGTTGGAAGTATGTTAAACCTAGTAATCAAGACCAGAATGCTAAGGCACGAGATCATAAAAAGAAATTAATCAGGCTGTTCTAAAGAAAGATTTGTGGACACATGCAATTCCAATCCCGACAAAGTTGACTGCACATTTCCTTGTAAGTTGTGGTGGTGGCCGGTGGGGGGAAAAACATGATTATTTGGTTAACATGCACAACAACTACCGAGTTTGAAACCATATCTTTTACGGTGAATAATCAGAAAAACTAAATCAAGTAAGCGAAACTAGAGCAATTCTGAATCAGCTACAATTACATGTATTTACATAGAAATGTTGCTGTAGACGAGGTGGAAATGTTTGTCAATACACAGGCATATATTATTGCAGGTACAATTAGCCTTGTTTTTGTTGTTTTGAAGTGAATAATAACGAGCAAACTGTCAACACTGGCACTTCATTAACCAAATTTATGAGGCAACACTATGTGGTGGAAAGCAATAAAATAATTCAAAACAGTATACTGTAAGCAGCCACCAGTATCGATGAACAGATACAAACAATGAAATTTAGCAAGAACAATTGGTGAAAAAAGATGTACAGGAATAAGGATATTGTGCATTACATAAATACCTTTACCATCTTCTGAATCATAGATGTAGTGCTTCAAAGATTCCATATACTTGTATAAATTATTTCCAACCGTGGAAACAGCATCACATAGGAAAGAAACAATAACTGATGACAACTTTTGGAAGCTTTCAACTTCCAGGTCTTCAACATAAATATGGCTGCTGCTATAGCCAGGTATGAAAAAGAACCATGAACAAATTTCCTTCGTGTTATTGTCAAATGCACCAGTGCTTAACATGGCTGCCTTTGCTAAGGCATAAGCTTGTTCCTGAATCTCTCTGACTGGCGAGCCCATTAACAAGATGATAAATGGATGCAGGTGCTTGTACATTTGTTGTGGGGTTCTGATAGGGGTCACATCTTTAGAAAACTGACCGACATGTGCATTAAGCAGTTGTAATAGAGACTGCTGCAGGATTGTTGGTAATGCTAGAGGATTATTTGGTAGAAACTTAAACAAATCAGTTAATCCTTCCACAGCCATAGGCATGGCCCGCTGCAAGACAGTACAGAATCAAGTTATAAGCATGGACGAAAAATTGACTAGGAAATCAAATTTTGAGGAGAATTTTGTGTAGGGTGTGGAAGTATACCAAATAAATAAGAATTGCAAATTTCCTCAGCACTTATCAAAATAAATATGCACACTAACACAAAAATTTCATAAGGGAAAAGAAGAAGGTAAAAGAGAGAGGTGCAAAGAAAAATATTTTCATTACTACAAATAGCCCATTAAACATATGCCCTCTTCATTCATCAAAAAACCTACAGTTAACCCGCACCTAAAGCCTTCTGAAAGGCATCATGCATATAATTCCTTAAAATCTATCAAATGTAAATTATCAACAGCCTGTCTCATAGAACACCCATTGGAGAAGCCAAGCAAGAAGAAGAAAAAGCTAAAAAAGAAAGAAAAGCAGGTAAATCCACATAAATACCCCAAGCAACACATAGTACTTGACTGATTTCAGAGAAATTTGCGGTGTTAATTTGAAAGTTAGCATGTCAAAAGAATTTATATCAACATGCTAAAAGAGAAGCAAAAGAAAGGGCCATTTATGAACTAAAATTAGTCAGTACCAACAAATAAATCAAAATATCCATTCAAACTCATAATTACAGCTTGAATCAGTTCAAGAATAAAAGCAGGACTCTGCAATTCATGCGTCCAATTCAGATAGTTCTGTAGATTAAATCCTTGACCAATCAATTAACTACTAAATTACGGCTAAATTCAGATCCACAAAACAAAACAACTATGAAATCATATACCACGATTTTTATGGAATCCCAATATTCATCATTACTCATCTTTTCTAAAATATGCTTCATATGTTTCCAGGTTGAAAAACTAATCTAAACAAAGGAGAAACAACTAGTTTCCTACATATTTTAAATCTATAGACCACCATAATAATTTAAACATCACAACTTACATAATAGATTTCAAGAGAGTCAAGTATCTTGGAGTAAAAATATGAATCCCCATCCTTTGTATCCTTATCTGTCATGCGTAAACCCCACAGATCTGCGATACATTTCATTAGATCAGCTCCATTCTCTGATTGTTGCTCCCTGGCTGACTCTGCAACTCCAACATCGCCAGACAAATCCGCATCAAAAGAATTAACCCCACTTATAAGAATATCCAAGTTTTCAGTTGCAGCAGAACTTTTCAACCTCTTACAAACATTTGTATAATGTTCTGATGCAACTGCTTCAGCCTTCCTTTTTGTAGTAGACTCAAGACTCTTGAAGTGGCTATTTAGAGGAGAAAGTAAAGACAACAAAACTTGGGGATCAGGAAGTGACATCCGGACTCCATTTTGAATCTCTGCCTTTAAAGCTTCCCAGCTATGCATCATTTGATAGTTTGAACGAGAAGAACTGTCCAAAGTTTTCACCAAAGAATCCAATAACTTTAAGACCTCCACTACAAGCTTTAACATCCCATGTTTCACAAGAGAATTAGTGTGAAGTAACCCTTTATTAATAATTAATCTGGTGAAAGAGCATGGTGCTATGCATTTTAAAATATTTTGCACATGTTGGCTGTCAAATGCAGGTGGTTTGTCAACAAAGCCAAATGAGAGCCCATCACTGACTGAGGAAACCACATCTGCAGCCAATGAAATAGCAGCAAACCTGCAGGTAACTCTGTCATTCCACATAATTGTATAATCAGACATACACAGACAAGGGATCGGGTGTGGGGGTGTGTGTGTCTCTCCGTATATATGTGTGTATGTTCAACCAGGTGTCATGTGCATATCAGCCTAATGTTATAAAGAATCTCGTAAATATAACAAAACAGTGCTTAAAAACTCTAACCAGTTATGTGATGCAAGATCTTCAAGGCTGTAGGGGAACTCATCCAAATACGAAGAACCGAGTGAAGGACGTCCTTTTACAATTGCCAGAAGCAGGGCCTTATGGTACTCCACTTCTGTTGCCCTTAATTTCTTCATTAAATCCAAAAGACGCTTCAGATTCCCACGCAGAGGACTTGGCTGCCTATCCAAATCAGGCATCAACCCATTTACCGGGTTAGTACACACCATAACCAACACATTATGTGCCAACTCTGCAGCATCCCCAAAATCATCCCTCCCCGAAATGCTGACCAACTGTTCCAGAGTAACGCTCCCAAACAACACACTTCTAAGGCCAGGCGGCACGAGGGATTCCGGGACAAGCACCCTATCACGCAATATTGACAGAACATAAACCACAGTCTCCTCATCATCATTCCCTAGGCCCCTCAACACCCCTGAATACATCTCCTTCTGTTGCAAAACCCCCCTCAACAACCTTGGATTCCCAACCTCCAAAAATGACATAGCAAAACCCACAAATGCTTTCCTTGTAGAATAACTCTTATTTCTTCCATCAATAAATTTCTTCGCCCTCAACCTCACTTCCGCCAACTTAGCAAAACCCGCAAGCTTGAAATCAAAAACCTTGGCCACTTCCCATGCCAACTGCGAATTACGCCTCACAATAGAGGCCAGCAACCAAAGCACAGCATTCTGTCTCTTGGCCTCTTTACTGTTCAACTCCTTATATAAATCCCCCATCTTCTCCTCAACCACCGCTCGTGCAAACTTATCCAACCACCGACTAATATTAGTACCACCATCACCAACCACATTATCCTTCCAATGCTTCAAAATTGCAGCAACTAAATTCAATATATGCAAAAACCCGGGTTTACCTTTTCCAAATTCCCAAGCTTGGGAAATTTCAACTAGTTTGGAGGATGTTTGAACATATGCACGTAGGAACTCCGGGCCCAAATCGGATTTGAGGATTTTAATAAACTCTTTGGAGGCGTCGGAACAGAGCTGTGATTCAACGGAGGTCAGGTGTCGGAGGAGCTCTTTGAGCTTGGATTCGTGGTTGATTTTGATAGTAAATTCTGGGAGTTTTTGTTCTTCCTTTTCTTCCATTAAGTCTGTACTTCAAGAATTGAGCACAGAAAAGAACTGAAATACGGAAAGACAGTGCAAAGTGATAAACCCTAAATCCCTAAATCCTAAACCCCAAACCCCTAATTTTTTCTTTTTAACCCCCTAAACCCCTAAATTTTTCTTTTTAACCCCCTAAACCCCTAATTCTTGTCGGCTTTGTGTGCAAGAATATTTGGTATTAGACCTAATCTTATTTTTCCTAATCTATTTAATTAAAATAATCTTTATCTAAGCTATGATTCAAATTCTTAATTGGGTTGAATTGAACCGAAAAGAAAATAATTTTAAACAACTTCTTGGATCCATTCAACTATCAGAAATTTGTATTTCATTGTAAATTTCATAAATTTAATTTAAATTTAGAATTTTAAAAATAATAGTGAAATAAGCTGTCTTGAAATATATTAAATCTAATTAAATGACAATTTACTTATATAAATTATACTAATATAAAAATTAAACAAATAAGGTCAAGTTATTCCTTTTTTGGGGGGGGTCAAGCAAGTAATAAGATCAAGTTATTCTCATTAGTCCATAATATGCTCCCTGTATAGACTTAGGAAGTATATATTATTTTAAGTATAACAAAAAAAGAAGTTCTAAGAAATTAGCATTAGTTTGGAAAAAGAATTTTTTTAAAAGAAAAAAGTTAGGAGACTTTTTTATACAACTATTGCATACCAATAGAATCTTGAATTTAGACAATAAAGACATCCTTAATAGTTATGTGAAGAATTTTTTTTGTTTTTTATTTATACACATCATGCCGGAAATTAATTAAGTTTGAATATTCAGACCTCATATTTTATATATATAATCTATACCATCAAATCAAAGAATATAATATTTTATATGATATACATTTGTATCATTTTTTTTACCTTATAAAAATTATCTTGGTTAAAAATGCAATACATAACCAGTACGTACTCTCGGATAGAATCAAATGGAATTTCTTTTCTCTTTTACTTAAGACAATTTTTCTTTGATGTCGATGTCGATTTAGATCGTATTTGGGTAAGCTTATTTAAAAGTTATGATAAGTCCTTATATACTATAAAAAAAATTTTAAACTTATATAAGATGTTAAATTTTATTTTAGAATTAATTTTTAAAGTATTTAAACAAAACAAGATTTTAAACTTTACAATATGTTAATCATAGTAATTATATGATTAATATGATTAAAATTAAGGGAGCTTGTTAAAATTTTATAAACAAGTTAAAAACTTTTCACTTTTTTAAACTAGTTTATAAGATTATAGAATCTCATTTTTTGAACTTATTAGCTCTTTTATATAAAATTTTACCAAACATTTTTTCACACCTTACAAACTTTCAAACATTCTCATAAAATATTTTAATGATTTTATAATCCCAAACAAACACTCTTTTAATTTCTATTAAGGATACATCGTCTTTATTCTTATATGGCATTCTTTAAAGAGTGAGAGATTTGTGGTTGAAACACAAATCATCCATTGATAGAAAAATTACTAAATTCAATTATTCAATTTTTTAAATTGCAAAAATTATATTTACATTAATGTTGATCATTTGTTTAGCATTAAAGGCATTTTGATCTCATATTTAATTATACTTTTTTAGTTAAAGATATGTCGATATAAAAATTAGTTAGGACATAATGCTAGATATTTAAACAAGTGATGTTGAATTGAGTCAAGTCCATGTTTAAACATGCTCAATTTCAAACAAAATTTGGAAAAAGTCAATCCAAACTCCACGGGCGACAGATTTTCACCGACAATATTTCTAACTTGAATTTACTAATTTTAATAATGATGTTGAAGTTTGAGCCAAGTCCATGGTAAACATGCTCAAATCCAATAAGGTTTAGAAATAATTATCAAATCAAACTCCAAGGAAATTTGGACCTTGAATTTTATTAATAATAAAAGAATTAAAAAAAATATTTGCCAACAATGTAATTTTATATTTTGTGGCTCGTGTCAAAAATAATAATGCATTACTATTACTATTTGTCTATGATGGTTCTGTATTTATGCTCTTATAAATATATCAAAATTGACACGTCATGTCAAGATTAACTTTCAATGTATAATTTTTAATTGTTAATATTGCATAAATACCATCAATTTTAATGTATTTTGTACTAATATGAGAATTAAGTTTAATCATCAAATAAATAGAATTAGCAGTTGTTGCACACTATAAAATTAAAAGTATTATTTGATTTTTAATATGTATTATTAGTAGTCGCACATGGTTTTCGTACACTTCAATGCTTTTTAATATATTTTATATTTTTTTGTGCATGAATCCTTTATTATAAATTTATAATAAAAATCTTTATAATAAACTAGTGTCTGTGCATACTCGATGCGTATGTAATTATTAATAAATAAAAATAATAAAATAATATAAATAAGAGATAACATAAATATAGAAAAATTAAAAAGAAAAAGATTTGCAAAAAAATGAAAATATGTATAACGGTCATCAAATTATTGTGGATGGTGGGACAAAGTGGTAATGGTGGGGTAAGAATGAAGTTATAATTATTCTATAGTTATGGAGATAAAAAATAAAAATAAAAATATTTTAAGAAAATACTTAAAAACAGAGCAAAAAGAAGACAAACACTTTATTAATAATATAGATAGTTATTATCTATAATTTTACATAATAATGAATTTTCTTGTTGTCATTTTGATGTAATTAAAAGTTATGTAAAATTTCACAGCCAAGGCATTTTTAAATACGTCTGTGAATTGTTGGTATGAGTGCCTTTCTCTTTTTATGTTTTGTTAATACATTTGGCCCAATTTAAAACCAACAAAATTGACTTTTCATTAGGGTGGAAATAGGTTAGATTAGGCTAGATTTTGCTTTAAATAAATCAGGCCTATTGTATAAATTATAAGCCTAAACTTAGTTTATTACTTGATATAGGTTCTTTTTTAAGGCCCGGTCTAACCTTTTTAAATTTTTTTAAAGTTTGGGTTTGGCATGAAAAAGTTTATTTTAGTTAAGACTCAAATTAAACTTAAATTTTATATATATTCAAGCTTTTATTTAATAGGCTTAGGTCTTAATAGGCAACAAAATTCTATAATTTATATTAAGCAAAACAATTGACGATTATAATATATTTATCTAAATAAAAAGACAAGCATAACCAAACATTATTATAAGTTAAACAAAAAATTTGAAATAAAATGATTATGTATTAATTAATAACATTATATATAACTATATAAAATTAATAAATATAAAATATAAAATCAATTATATAAGTATTGTAAATATTTAAATATATATTAACATATAATTAAATTATATAGATAGACCTAATAGATTATAGATCTTTTTAAAAGTCTATACTTAATCTTTTTAACTAAATAATTTTTTTTTAGAATTTAAATTTAATTAATTTATTAAATAAATTAAATCGAACTAAACCTCAAATAGATTAAATCATAAGCCCTAAGATAGACCTATGCCATCCCTACTTTTCATTTCCCATTATAGCCTACAACCAAATAGAATGACAAAAACCAAAAAGAAGTCTTCTTCTTTTACATATCTTCATTTCTATAAATCAACTTTCAAAATAACCAAAATAATGATATTGATGGAGGAAATGCCACAAGGGACCACGCTACCCTCAAACACAGCAAAAATGATTACGTAATGCTTTGAGTCTGCTTCTCTTTTATTCATGTTGAATAAGGAGTTGATTTGACTCGACATAATTTATAGTGAAATTACAATCGTTTTTTAATAAATACATAAAAAAAAATTATATACCATATTAAATAAATTATTGATTGCCACTTCACTTACCGGCTGTAAATATCTTCACATTTAACACAAAAAGACATAAAATCTTAATAGAATTCATAACTTCATTAAAATCAAACATGAATTATCAATCTAATCCTTAACTCATAAGCTAAAAACACTCAATTTGGGGTAGAGAGTTCTCGATCTATTGTTGGTCTCACCTGAACTCAACTTTGATTCGATTTTTCAATCAAAAAACAAATATGCTGACGCCAAATTATTTGACATTAAATATAAAAATTTAAGATAAACAAAGAGAATTAAAATACGAACCTTTTTCTTCCTCGATGGCATGGGCAGGTACGGCGGTGGCGCAACCAAAAGTCTCCAACAAAAGCGACAACGTTGACAGTAGCACTGCCAGTTAAAAGCTCAACCAAAGCTTTCGTCTAGGCAAGTTTTGGTGGGTAAAGGCATTTTATTGAAAGCACTGCCAAGTATTGAATTATGGCATTGAAATGTTATCTTATCTAATCTCTGTAAAATAAATAAAAATTTGCATGAGGTGCGCAATTAATAAATTTAATTATGATAGCTACGTGATGCATTTTTTGAATAATTTTTTAATAAAACTTATATATTCATTAAAAAATAAGTTCATAATGTTTATCTTTGATGTATTAATTTTAAAGAAATAAAGTGAGATAAATTAGCACTAGAGAAATGGAATGATTATTGTGATAATAATGATGTAAAATAAAATGTAATTGTTATAAGTAATGTGATATTTTTTATGAGAAGTTGTTTGAATATGAAATAAAAAAAAAGTGTTGAGAAAATGAAAATAAGATAAATATGAAATGCTTACAAATAACTCAACATGTCTTTTTTTTGGTTGAAAAATTGATTGGATGATTTCCTTAGATATATCTCAAGGGTCCACAAGTGAACAATAAATTAGAAGAAAATGTATGTGAAATGCAATATTTTCAGAAAACTTTCACAAGCAATCAATAGTTAAAAAGATTGTCATTTTTATCACTTTATATACAGTATTCGTGGCAATTTTATATTATCACATAATATCTCACCACTTATATTCTTTTTTTTTCAATAATAAATCTTTATTTGAATAATTATTCTCAAAAAAATTGTAATATTTTATTTTTTCTTTACTTCGCTACAATTGAATTCTAACCTCCAGCATAAGCTAAAAGACTTATTGCATCGTAATAAAATCATATACCACAAAATAAATTCTTGACTTCACAAAAAGAACTATTTTAAAATCCAATCATGCATCTAAACTTCAACAACGAGTGAGTTCAGCTGATAACTTTTATTCCAAGAATTTGAAAATTCAACTCTTACATGTTAAAGTGATAATCTATATTATAAAAATAAAAAAAGATAATACCATTTAAATAAACGTCATATATATGGACACTTGCACAATTTAATTGAACTCTATTTCACCAATAATAACATTTCATTTTTTTTAACCTGATGTAATTCTAAATATGCTTGCAGCCCATCTGTAATTCTGTAATAATAAAAAAGCTCACCTGTCATTTAATTAAAATTAAAATATAATTTTTTATCTCATAAAATGAGTGTGCGATAAACATCATATCAAGTATTATTATCACAAAATTTTGTTCTATAAATTTGAATCCTCTCACAATTAAGAGATCATACTTAATACTATATTTTTAGTCTTTTTTATTATTCAATATTTCATTCATATGCAAATAAAAATAAAAATATATATTTTATTTGTCAACATTTGAATATGCAAAATTACTCATTGCAACAACCAAAAACCAAAGAGTAAAGTCTTGATTGATAACGCATTTAGGAGCTTATGTTCACAATAGTCTGCGCACGGTGTAGTTTAAATATAATAATAATAAAAAAAAATTGACTTCATATTGATAAGATTATTATTTTTTTCCCTTTATTTATATAACTACCCAATGGCTCGAGCAGTATTTTTCGATACCTGATTCTTTAACCTCATTTGATGGGCTAATCTCCAAAATCCCTCACTAATTTTTTTTATATTTTTTAATAGATAAAAATTTCAATTTTATTAATTTGTTATTTATTTTCATCATGAACCAATTATAATATTACATTTTATTGTTCACAAATTCTAAATCTCACCCAATATGTAATTTTAAAACTTAAATATAGACATTAATTTG
>JACGDI010001392.1:5507-18518 GCA_014898725.1 Jacaranda copaia
ACACTTCGTTATTTCAGGGTTTGTAATTCCTTTCCTTCAAGTGGAACTCAAATTTCGTACCTCGGTTCGATTGAATCAAAGTGAACTTGAAAGAAAAATATTTTATGCTTCGTTGTTTCAGAATTTGTACTTACCTTTTTTAGAATGGAACTCAAATTCCTTGCCTCGTTTCAATAGAATTGATGTGGACTTCAATGGAACAAATTTTATACTTCATTATTTCTGGGTTTGTTCTTCACTTTCTTTGAATGGAACTCAAATTCCTGGCTTGATTCAATTAAATTGAAATCAACTTCAAAGAAACAAATTTTATACTTTGTTATTTCAGGATTTGCACTTCATTTTCTTCTAATGGAATTCAAATTCTCTACCTGGATTCAATTGAAACAAAGTGAAATTTATAGAAATAAATTTTATATTTCATTATTTCGAGGTCTGTAGTTCATTTCCTTCGAATCGAACTTAAATTCCATGCCTTGATTCAAATGAATCGAAGTCAATTTCAAAGAAACAAATTTTATACATCGTTATTTCAGGGTCTGTACTTCGTTTCCATTGAATGGAACTCATATTACTTGCCTCGATTCAATTGAATCGATGCAAACTTCAAAGAAACAAATTTTTGACTTCATTATTTCTGGGTTTGTACGTCATTTTCTTCGAATAGAACTAAAATTCCCTACCTTGATTCAATTGAATCGAAGTCAACTTCAAAAAAATAAATTTTATACTTCGTTATTCAAGGGTTTGTACTTCATTTCCTTCAAATAGAACTCAAATTTCCTTCCTCGATTCAATTAAATCAAAGAGAATTTCAAAGAAACAAATTTTATACTTCGTTATTTTCTTCAAATGGAACTCAAATTCGCTGCCTTGATTTAATTGAATCGAAGTCAACTTCAAAGAAAGAAATTTTATACATCGTTATTTTAGGGTTTGTACTTCATTTCCTTCGAATGAAATTCAAATTCGCTGCCTAGTTTCAGTTGAATCGAAGTGAACTTCAAAGAAATAAATTTTACACTTCATTATTTCATTGTTTGTACTTCATTTCCTTCGAATGAAACTTAAATTCCCTGCCTCCATTCAATTGAATTGAAGTTAACTTCAAAGAAACAAATTTTATACTTCGTTATTTCAGGGTTTGCACTTTGTTTTCTTTGAATGGAATTCAAATTCTCTACCTCGATTCAATTGAAACAAGGTGAAATTCATAGAAATAAATTTTATATTTCATTATTTCGAGGTCTGTACTTTATTTCCTTCGAATCAAACTAAAATTTCTTACCTTGATTCACATGAATCGAAGTCAATTTCAAAGAAATAAATTTTAGTTTGATTCGAAGGAAATAAAGTACAGACCTCGAAATAATGAAATATAAAATTTTATACATTGTTATTTTAGGGTCTGTACTTCGTTTCCATTGAATGGAACTCATATTACTTGCCTCAATTCAATTGAATCGATGCAGATTTCAAAGAAACAAATTTTTGACTTCGCTATTTTAGGGTTTTTACTTCATTTTCTTTGAATGGAACTAAAACTCTCTTCCTTGATTCAATTGAATCGAAGTCAACTTCAAAAAAATAAATTTTATACTTCGTTATTTAAGGGTTTATACTTCATTTTTTTCAAATGGAACTCAAATTTCCTACTTCAATTTAATTAAATCAAAGAGAATTTCAAAGAAACAAATTTTACACTTCGTTATTTCAGGGTTTGTAATTCCTTTCCTTCAAGTGGAACTCAAATTCTCTACCTCGGTTCAATTGAATCAAAGTGAACTTGAAAGAAATAAATTTTATACTTCATTATTTCAGGATTTATACTTAATTTTCTTTGAATGGAACTCAAATTCTTTGCCTCAATTCAAATGATTCGAAGTGGATTTCAAAGAAACAAATTTTATACTTCGTTATTTCAGTGTTTGTGCTTCATTTCCTTCAAATGGAACTAAAATTCCCTATCTCGATTTAATTGAAACAAAGTCAACTTCAAAGAAAGAAATTTTATACATCGTTATTTTAGGGTTTGTACTCCATTTCCTTCAAATGGAATTCAAATTCCCTGCCTCGTTTCAGTTGAATCAAAGTGAACTTCAAGGAAATAAATTTTACACTTAATTATTTTAGTGTTTGTACTTCATTTCCTTCGAATGGAACTTAAATTCCCTACCTCTATTCAATTGAATCAAAGTCAACTTCAGAGAAACAAATTTTATACATCATTATTTTTGGGCTTGTACTTCATTTTCTTGGAATGGAACTCAAATTCCTTGTCACAATTCAGTTTAATCGAAGTGGACTTCAAAGAAATAAATTTTATACTTTGTTATTTCAGGGTCTGTACTTCATTTCGTTCGAATGAAACTCAAATTTCCTACCTCGATTCAATTTAATAGAAGTCAACTTCAAAGAAATAAATTTTATACTTCGTTATTTCTTGGTTTGTACTCATTTCCTTCGAATGGAATTCAAATTCCCACCTCGATTCAATTGAATCACTGTGAAATTCATAGAAATAAATTTTATAATTCATTATTTTGTGGTTTGTACTTCATTTCTTTCTAATGGAACTCAACTTTCCAGCCTCGATTCAATTGAATCAAAGAGAATTTCAAAGAAAGAAATTTTATAGTTCGTTATTTTAGGATTTGTACTTTGTTTCCTTCGAATGGAATTCATATTTCCAGCCTTGATTCAATTAAATCAAAGAGAATTTCTTTGAAATAAATTTTATACTTTGTTATTTCAGGATTTGTATTTCCTTTCCTTCCAGTAAGGCTCAAATTTTCTACCTCGGTTCAATTGAATCAAAGTGAACTTAAAAGAAATAAATTTTATATTTTGTTATTTTAGGATTTGTACTTAATTTTCTTTTAATGGAACTCAAATTCCTTGCATCAATTCAATTGAATTGATGTGGACTTCAAAGAAAACAAATTTTACACTTCGTTATTTCAGGATTTGTACTTCATTTCCTACGAATGGAACTAAAATTTCCTACCTTGATTCAATTGAATCGAAGTCCACTTCAAAGAAACAAATTTTATACATCGTTATTTCAGGGTTTGCACTTTATTTCCTTCAAATGTAATTCAAATTCCTTGCCTCATTTCAATTGAATTGAAGTGAACATCAAAGAAACAAATTCTATACTTCGTTATTTTAGTGTTAGTACTTCATTTCCTTCGAGTGGAACTCAAATTCCTTGCCTTAATTCAATTGAATCGAAGTTAACTTCAAATAAATAATTTTTATACTTTGTTATTTCACAATTTGTACTTTATTTTTTACGAATAGAACTCACATTCCTTGTCTTGATTCAATTGAATCGAAGTCAACTTTAAAGAAATAAATTTTATACTTCGTTGTTTCCGGATTTGTACTTCATTTCCTTCAAATGGAATTCAAATTTCCTACCTCAATTCAATTGAATCAAAGTGAAATTCAAAGAAACAAATATTGTACTTCGTTATTTCAGGATTTGTACTTCATTTTCTTTGAATAGAACTTAAATTTCTTGTCTCAATTCAATTGAATTGAAGAGGATTTTAAAGAAATGAATTTTATACTTCATTATTTCAGGGTTTGTACTTCATTTTTTTTCGAATGGATCTCAAATTCCTCGCTTCGATTCAATTGAATCGAAGTGGATTTCAAAGAAATGAATTTTATACTTTGTTATTTCAGGGTTTGTACTTCATTTTTTTCAAATTAAATTCAAATTCCCTACCTCGTTCTAATTGAATCGAAGTGAATTTTAAAGAAACAAATTTTATACTTCATTATTTTAGTGTTTGTATTTCATCTCCTTCAAATGGAATTCAAATTCCCAACCTCAATTCAATTGAATGAAAGTGAAATTCAAAGAAATAAATTTTGTAATTCGTTATTACGGGGTTTGTACTTCATTTTCTTCGAATGGAACTAAAATTACTTGCCTCGATTTAGTTGAATCGACGTCAACTTCAAAGAAACAAAAAATTTATACTTCGTTATTTCAGGGTTTGTACTTCTTTTCCTTCGAATAAAACTCAAATTTCCTGCCTCGATTCTATTGAATCGAAGTCTATTTCAAGGAAACAAATTTTATACTTCGCTATTTCAGGATTTGTACTTCATTTTCTTCAAATAGATCTCAAATTCCTTGCCTCAATTTAATTGAATCGAAGTGGATTTCAAATAAACAAATTTTATACTTCATTATTTCAGTGTTTGTGCTTCATTTCCTTCGAATGGAACTGAAATTCCCTGCCTCGATTCAATTTAATCAAAGTTAACTTCAAAGAAACAAATTTTATACTTTATTACTTTAGGGTTTGTATTTTATTTCCTTCAAATGGAATTCAAATTCCTTGTCTCGTTTCAGTTGAATTGAAGTAAACTTCAAAGAAAAAAATTTTATACTTCATTATTTCAGTGTTTTTACTTCATTTCCTTCGACTGGAATTCAAATTTCCAGCCTCCATTCAATTGAATTGAAGTCAACTTCAAAGAAATAAATTTTATACTTCGTTATTTCAGGGTTTGTACTTCATTTCTTTCGAATGGAATTGAAATTCCTTGCCTCATTTCAGTTGAATTAAAGTGAATTTCAAAGAAATAAATTTTATACTTCATTATTTCAGTATTTGTACTTCATTTCCTTCGAATGGAACTCAAATTTCCTGCCTCGATTCAATTGGATCAAAGTCCACTTCAACGAAATAAATTTTATACTTCATTATTTCAGGATTTGTACTTAATTTTCTTTGAATGGAATTCAAATTCCCTACCTCGTTTCAATTGAATCATAGTGAATGTCAAAGAAATAAATTTTATATTTTGTTATATCAGTGTTTGTACTTCGTTACCTTTGAATGGAACTCAAATTCTCTGCATCAATTCAATCGAATTGAAGTCAACTTCAAAGAAACAACTTTTATAATTTATTATTTCAACGTTTGTACTTCATTTCCTTCAAATGGAATTCAAATTCCCAACCTCAATTCAATTGAATCAAAGTAAAATTCAAAGAAATAAATTTTATAATTTGTTATTTTGGTGTTTGTGTTTCATTTCCTTCGAATGGAACTAAAATTCCTTACCTCGATTCAGTTGAATCGAAGTTACCTTCAAAGAAATAAATTTTATGCTTTGTTATTTCAAGGTTTGTACTTCATTTCCTTTGAATGGAACTCAAATTCCTTGCCTCAATTCAATTGAATCGAAGCAGATTCCATACAAATAACCTTTATACTTCATTATTTCAGTGTTTGTACTTCATTTCCTTCGAATGGAACACAAATTCCATGCATCAATTCAATCAAATCGAAGTCAACTTCAAAGAAACAACGTTTATACTTCATTATTTTAGAGTTTGTACTTCATTTTCCTTCAAATGGAATTCCAATTCCATGCCTTGATTCAATTAAATCGAAGTGAACTTTAAAAAAATAAATTTTATTCTTCATTATTTTAGGATTTGTACTTTATTTCCTTCGAATGCAACTCAAATTCCCTACCTTGATTCAATTGAATAGAAGTGAACTTCAAAAAATAAATTTTGTACTTCATTATTTCAGGTTTTGTACTTTATTTTCTTCGAATGTAACTCAAATTTCTGGCCTCGATTCAATTGAATAGAAGTGAACTTCAAAGAAATAAATTTTGTACTACCTTATTTAAGGGTTTGTAGTTGATTTCATTCGAATGGAACTCAAATTTCTTGCCTCAATTCAGCTGAATAGGCGTGAACTTCAAATAAACAAATTTTATACTTTGTGATTTCAAGGTTTTTAATTCATTTCCTTCTAATGGAACTCAAATTCCTAACCTCGATTTAATTAAATAGAAGTGAACTTCAATGAAACAAATTTTATACTTCTTTATTTCAGGGTTTGTACTTCATTTCCTTTGAATGGAACTCAAATTCCTTGCCTTGATTCAATTGAATCGAAGTCAACTTCAAAGAAACAAATTTTATACTTTATTATTTCAGGGTTTGTACTTTATTTCCTTTGAATGGGACTCAAATTCTTTGCCTCATTTTAATTAAATCGAAGTGAATTTCAAAGAATGAAATTTTATACTTCGTCATTTCTTGGTTTCTACTTCATTTCCTTCATATAGAACTCAAATTCCCTGCCTTAATTCAATTGAATAGAAGTCAACTTTAAAGAAATAAATTTTATGCTTCGTTGTTTCGGGGTTTATACTTCATTTTCTTCTAACATAACTCAAATTCTTTGCCTCGATTCAATTGAATTGAATTGAACATCAAAGAAATAAATTTTATGCTTCATTATTTTGGAGTTTGTACTTCATTTCCTTCAAAAAGAACTCAAATTACCTGCCTCGATTCAATTGAATCAAAGTCTACTTTGGATGAACAAATTTTATACTTTGTTATTTCAAGATTTGTACTACATTACCTTCGAATGTAATTCAAATTCCCTTTCTCGTTTCAATTGAATTGACGTGAATTTCAAAGAGATAAATTATACATTTCGTTATTTCAGGGTTTGTACTTCATTTTCTTCAAATAGAACTCAAATTCCCTGCTTTGATTCAATTGAATCAAAGTGAACTTCAAAGAAGCAAATTTTGTACTTCGTTATTGAAGGGTTTGTAGTTGATTTTGTTCGTATAGAACTCAAATTTCTTGCCTCAATCCAACCGAATAGGCGTGAATGTCTAAGAAATAAATTTTATACTTTTTGATTTCAAGGTTTGTAATTCACTTCGTTCTATTGGAACTCAAATTTTCTGCCTAAATTTAATTGAATAGATGAGAACGTTATAGAAACAAATTTTATGCTTCGTTACTTCAAAGTTTGTACTTCATTTCCTTCAAATGGAACTCAAGTTCCCTGCATCAATTCATTCGAATTGAAGTTAACTTCAAAGAAACAACTTTTATACATCATTATTTCTGGGTTTGTACTTCATTTCCTTCGAATGGAACTTAAATTCCCTGCCTTGATTCAATTAAATCAAAGTGAACTTCAAAGAAATAAATTTTATACTTTGTTATTTCAGGTTTTATACTTTATTTCCTTCGAATATAACTCAAATTTCCTGCCTCGATTCAATTGAATAGAAGTGAACTTCAAAGAAATAAATTTTGTACTTCATTATTTAAGGGTTTGTAGTTGATTTCATTTAAATAGAACTCAAATTTCTTGCCGTGATCCAACTGAATAGACGCGAACTTCAAAGAAACAAATTTTATACTTTGTGATTTCAAGGTTTGTAATTCATTTCCTTCGAATAGATCTCAAATTACCTACCTCGATTTAATTGAATACAAGTGAACTTCAAATAAATAAATTTTATACTTCTTTATGTTAGGGTTTGTATTTCATTTCCTTTGAATGAAACTCAAATTCCTGCCTTGATTCAATTGAATTGCAGTCAACTTCAAAGAAACAAATTTTATACTTTATTATTTTAGGGTTTTTGCTTCATTTCCTTTGAATAGGACTCAAATTCTTTGCCTTGTTTTAATTAAATCATAGTAAATTTCAAAGAATGAAATTTTATACTTCATCATTTCATGGTTTCTACTTCATTTCCTTCGTATGGAACTCAATTTCCCTGCCTTGATTCAATTCAATAGAAGTAAACTTTAAGGTAACAAATTTCATACTTCGTTGTTTCAGGGTTTATACTTCATTTCCTTCTAACATAACTCAAAATTTTTACCTCAATTCAATTGAATTGAATTGAACTTCAAAGAAATAAATTCTAAACTTAATTATTTCAGGGTTTGTACTTTATTTTCTTCAAATAGAACTCAAATTACCTGCCTCGATTCAGTTGAATCAAAGTCAACTTTGGATGAACAAATTTTATAATTCGTTATTTCAGGATTTGTACTACATTTCCTTCGAATGTAATTCAAACTCCCTGCCTCATTTTGATTGAATAAAAGTGAACTTCAATGAAACAAATTATGTACTTCTTTATTTCAGTGTTTATACTTCATTTCCTTCGAGTGGAACTCAAATTCCCTATCTCAATTCAATTGAATCAAAGCCAACTTCAAATAAACAAATTTTATACTTCGTTATTCCAGGGTTTGTACTTCATTTCCATCGAATGCAACTCAAATTGTCAACCTGGATTCAGTTGAATCGAAGTCTACTTCAAAGAAACAAATTTTATACTTCACTATTTTAGGCTTTGAACTTCATTTTCTTCAAATGGAACTCAAATTTCTTGCCCCGATTCAATTGAATCGAAGTGGATTTCAAAGAAATGAATTTTGTACTTCATTATTTCAGGGTTTGTACATAATTCCTTCAAATAGAATTCAAATTCCCTGCCTCATTTCAATTGAATCAAAGTGAACTTCAAAGAAATAAATTTTATACTTCATTATTTCAGGGTTAGTACTTCATTTCCTTTGAATGGAACTCAAATTCCTTGCCTCAATTCAATTGAATCGAAGTCAACTTCAAAGAATTAAATTTTATACTTCATTATTTAAGGGTTTGTACTTCATTTTCTTTGAATGGAACTCAAATATTCAGCCTCGATTCAATTTAATCCAAGAGAATTTATAAGAAACAAATTTTATACTTCTTTTTTTCAGGGTTTGTGATTCGTTTTCTTCCAATGAAACTCAAATCCCCTACCTCAATTCAATTGAATAAAAGTGAACTTCAAAGAAATAAATTTTGTACTTTGTTATTTAAGGGTTTGTGGTTGATTTCTTTCGAATGGAACTCAAACCTCTTGCCACAATCCAATTGAATAGGCGTGAACTTCAAAGAAACAAATTTTATACTTTGTGATTTCAAGGTTTGTAATTTATTTTCTTCTAATGGAACTCAAATTCCCTGCCTTAATTTAATTGAATAGAATTAACTTCAAAGAAACAAATTTTACACTTCGTTATTTCATAGTTTATACTTCATTTCCTTCGAATGGAACTCAAATTCCCTTCATCAATTCAATCAAATCAAAGTCAACTTCAAAGAAGTAACTTTTATACATTGTTATTTCAGGGTTTGTACTTCATTTCCTTTGAATGGAACTCAAATTCCCTGCCTTGATTCAATTGAATTGAAGTGAACTTTAAAGAAACAAATTTTATGCTTTATTATTTCAGGATTTGTACTTTATTTTCTTCGAATGTAACTCAAATTCCTTACCTCGATTCAATTCAATAGATGTGAACTTCGAAGAAATAAAATTTGTACTTCGTTATTTAAGGGTTTGTAGTTGATTTCATTCGAATAGTACTCAAGTTTCTTGCCTTGAACCAACGGAATAGGTGTGAACTTCAAAGAAATTTTTTTTATACTTTGTGATTTCAAGGTTTGTAATTCATTTCCTTATAATGGAACTGAAATTCACTACCTCAATTTAATTGAATAGAAGTAAACTTCAAAGAAACAAATTTTATACTTCATTATTTCAGAGTTTGACTTCATTTCCTTCGAATGGAACTCAAATTCCTTGCATCAATTCAATCGAATCAAAGTTAACTACAAAGAAACTACTTTTATACTTCATTATTTCTGGGTTTGTACTTCATTTCCTTCGAATGGAACTCAAATTCCTTGCCTTGATTCAATTGAATTGAAGTGAACTTCAAAGAAATAAATTTTATACTTCGTCATTTTAAGTTTTGTATTTTATTTCCTTCGAATGTAACTTAAATTCCCTGCCTCGATTCAATTGAATAGAAGTGAACTTCAAAGAAATAAATTTTATACTTCATTATTTAAGGATTTGTAGTTGATTTCATTCGAATGGAACTCAAATTTCTTGCCTCGATCCAACTAAATAGACGTGCACTTCAAAGAAACAAATTTTATACTTTGCGATTTCAAGGTTTGTATTTCATTTCCTTATAATGGAACTCGAATTTCCTTTCTCAATTTAATTAAATACAAGTGAACTTCAAGGAAATAAATTTTATACTTCTTTATTTCAGAGTTTGTACTTCATTTCCTTCTAATGGAACTCAAATTCGTAGCCTCAATTAAATTGAACCAAAGTGGACTTCAAAGAAACAAATTTTATACTTCGTTATTTCAGGATTTGTACTATATTTCCTTCTAATGAAACTCAAATTCCATGCCTTGATTCAATTGAATCAAAGTGAACTTCAATGAAATAAATTTTATACTTCGTTATTTCAGGTTGTGTACTTTATTTCCTTTGAATGTAACTCAAATTCCCTGCCTCGATCCAATTGAATAGAAGTAAACTTTGAAAAAATAAATTTTGTACTTCGTTATTTAAGGGTTTGTAGTTGATTTCATTTGAATAGAACTCAAATTTCTTCCCTCGATCCAACTGAATAGACGTGAACTTCAAAGAAATAAATTTTATACTTCGTTATTTTAGGATTTGTACTTCATTTCCTTCAAATGGAACTCAAATTCCTTGCCTCAATTCAATTGAATTGAAGTCAACTTCAAAGAAATAAATTTTATACATCGTTATTTAAGGGTTTGTACTTCATTTTCTTCAAATAGAACTCAAATTTTCAGCCTCCATTCAATTGAATGAAAGAGAATTTCAAAGAAACAAATTTTATACTTTGTTATTTTGGAGTTTGTAATTCATTTCTTTCCAGTGGAATTCAAATTTCCTGCCTCAATTCAATTGAATCACAGTCATCTTCAAAGTAACAAATTTTATGCTTCCTTATTTCAGGGTTTGTGCTTCATTTACTTTGAAAAAAACTCAAATACCTTACCTCAATTCAATTGAAATGAAGTGGACTTCAAAGAAACAAATTTTACACTTTGTTATTTCAAGGTCTGTACTTCATTTCCTTCAAATGGAACTCAAATTTCCTATCTCGATTTAGTTGAATCAAAGTCAACTTAAAACAAATAAATTTAATACTTCGTTATTTTAGGTATTGTACTTCGTTTCCTTTGAATGGAATTCCAATTTCCTACCTCGACTCAATTGAATCAAAGTGAAATTCAAAGAAATAAATTTTATACTTCATTACTTTAGGATTTGTACTTCATTTCCTTCAAATGGAACTCAGATTTTCAGATTCGATTCAATTGAATCAAAGAGAATTTCAAAGAAACAAATTCTATACTTTGTTATTTTAGGGTTTGTAATTCATTTCCTTCCAGTGGAACTCAAGTTCCCTACCTTAATTCAATTGAATCAAAGTGCACTTCAAAGAAATAAATTTTATACTTCATTGTTTCAGGGTTTATACTTCATTTTATTCGAATGCAACTCAAATTCCTTAGCTTGATTCAATTGAATCAAAGTGGACTTCAAATAAACAAATATTATACTTCATTATTTCATGGTCTGTTCTTCATTTTCTTCGATTGGAACTCAAATTTCCTGCCTCAATTCAATTGAATTGAGGTCCACTTCAAAGAAATAAATTTTATACTTCGTTATTTTAGGGTTTGTACTTCATTTCCTTTGAATGAAATTCAAATTCCCTGCCTCGTTTCAATTGAATCGAAGTGAACTTCAAATAAACAAATTTTATAATTCGCTATTTCAATGTTTGTACTTCATTTTCTTCAAATGGAATTCAAATTCCCTGCATCAATTCAATCGAATCGATGTCAACTTCAAAGAAACAACTTTTATACTTCGTTATTTTAGGGTTTATACTTCATTTCCTTTGAATGGAATTCAAATTCCCAACCTCGATTCAATTTAATCAATGTGAAATTCAAAGAAATAAATTTTATAATTCATTTTTTTGGAGATTGTACTTCATTTCCTTCGAATGGAACTAAAATTCCTTGCCTCGATTCAGTTGAATCGAAGTCAGCTTCGAAGAAACAAATTTTATGCTTCGTTATTTTAAGGTTTGTACTTTATTTTCTTTGAATGGAACTCAAATTCCTTGCCTCAATTCAATTGAATCAATGTGGACTTCAAGGAAATAAATTTTATATTTTGTTATTTCAGGGTTTGTAGTTTATTTCCTTCGAATGGAACTTAAATTACCTGCCTCGATTCAATTGAACAGAAGTCAACTTCAAAGAAACAAATTTTATACTTCATTATTTAGGGTTTGTACTTCATTTTCTTCGATTGGAATTCAAATTCCATGCGTCGATCCAATTGAATCAAAGTCCACTTCAAAGAAACAAATTTTATGCTTCATTATTCAGGGTTTGTGCTTCATTTTCTTCGATTGGAATTCAAATTTCATGCGTTGATCCAATTGAATCAAAGTCCACTTCAAAGAAACAAATTTTATACTTCATTATTTTGGTGTTTGTATTTCATTTCCTTCAAACGGAACTCAAATTCCATGCATCAATTCAATTGAATTGAAGTCAACTTCAAAGAAACAACATTTATACTATGTTATTTTAAGGTTTGTACTTCATTTCCTTCAAATGGAACTGAAATTCCCTGCCTTGATTCAATTGAATCAAAGTGAACTTCAAGGAAATAAATTTTATACTTCGTTATTTTAGGGTTTATACTTTATTTCCTTCGAATGTAACTCAAATTTCCTACCTTGATTCAATAGAATAGAAGTGAACTTCAAAAAAATAAATTTTGTACTTCGTTATTTCAGGTTTTGTACTTTATTTCCTTCGAATGTAACTCGAATTCCCTACCTTGATTCAATTGAATAGAAGTGAATTTCAAAGAAATAAATTTTGTACTTCGTAATTTAAGGGTTTGTAGTTGATTTCATTCAATTGGAACTCAAAGTTCTTACCTCGAACCAACTGAATAGGTGTGAACTTCCTTATTTTGTAACTCAAATTTCTTACCTCGATCCAACTAAATTTTGTACTTCCTTATTTAAGGGTTTGTAGTTCATTTCCTTCAAATAGAACTCAAATTACCTGCTTTGATTCAATTGAATCAAAGTCAACTTCGGATGAATAAATTTTATACTTTTTTATTTCTAGGTTTGTACTATATTTCCTTCAAATTTAATTCAATTTCCCTTTCTTGTTTCGATTGAATCAAAGTGAACTTCAAAGAGACAAATTATACACTTCATTATTTCAGGGTTTGTACTTCATTTCCTTCAAATGGAACTCAAAT